>CM076584.1:1195832495-1196048752 GCA_034641835.2 Pinus albicaulis | reverse complement strand
GTTAGAATTGGGTTCATCCTCCTCACTGAGGATAAATATCCTTGTCTTTTAGTTTAGTTTATGTTTCAGCTTATTGTATAATAACAGTGTCCAGTCTTTTGCCTTATGCTTCAAATGTGAGTCTTGACAGATAAATAGGATGGGCCAATAGGATTTCTAACTTCGTCAGTGTTGATATAGGGTACAGGTGTGAAGGTTTCCCCTGATAGAGGATATTACAAGTATAGGAAGGTTCTCAACTTGGCATTACAAAGTGATTGCATCCATCTAGAATTTAAAGAATTAAAATTTTTTCTTGTCACTGCATTACAAAGTTTTTATATCCATCTAAAATTTGAAAAATCATAAATCTTTCCTTGTCACTTCTTTCCCCAGTTAGGTGGGACACTTTGGAAGTATGAGGTGTTGCTCTTTAGGGCTTTTGTTTAGGGAAAAATTTGAATAATGATAGATCTTTGATTGTTGCTTGCTGCCCCAAATAGATGAAACAACTAAGAAGTATGAAGTGATCCTCTTGAGGGCATGTGGTTAGGTTGATACAAGTACACATTGATTTTTGTGTCTGAATACTTCCCTTATGAGGAGAGAAAGGCATCATTTGTCAGTGTTGTAGAAAAGGTGGAAAGGGAGCATCCCAAGTCATGAATGTGTGAATATATTTCTCTTTCATTAGGGTAGTAGAAAACATTGGAAAGGGAGCTTGCCAAGTCATGAATAGGTGAATCTATCTCTTGAGATTGGGCATTGAAAGATGGGATTCTCTGTCAATGGCGTAAGCGGAAAATCTTGTTTTGCTGCATGATGTGGTGATCTATGTCAATCCAGAGTCTTTGAGAGCCAACTTGAAACCAAGGTCATGTATCTAGTCCTTGTGTATGGAGGTTGGATCATAATGCTATCTTTCAACTCCAAAAAGTTATTTACCAATAATACTTGAAATATCTCTTCAATAATAATTTACCAATTCTTTAAATAATGTATCCAATATAGCTCCAATAATGCATCACATACCACTCTAATATTTACTTCTGTTGGCGTCCCGTGTTTTGATAGTTTGGCAAATCAAAAGACAAGGAAACATCAGAACCAATCTTTAGAGTTACAGGATCTAGTCCTCCTGTTCTCAAAGAGGGATCTCTCAATTTTTTGTTTGCAAAGGTTTATCTTGTGTGCTTTGAGTATTGGTTTTAGACTAGTTATTAAGTGCAGGTGTTTGTTTATTTGTTTGGTTGAATTGATACAGCATAACATGAAAGGTCTAGGAAAGATATATAGAATGGAGAAACATCTGGTTCTTTGGGAAATGGAGTCAAGAAGAGGTCATAACATACTCATCAATGGATATGGGATATCAGAGGGAAAATCTAACTTGGCCGCAGGATCCTTTGGTTTTGGAATGAGATGGACATCAATGATTTGGAAAGAGAAATTTGATTCTCAACGAAGAAAACTTGAAAACATAACTTGAACAATAAAGAAATATTTGATAGACAGGGCTAACCATAAATTATACAAACATTCTTTAAGCAAATAATGACTTCAAGACAACTTTCAAAATGAAATCTAAGATTCGGGGAACACCCTATTTCCTCAAAGATTTTATTTCAAATGACTTAGAAAACATAAAAGTTCACTGATAATTGCAGTCATAGAAGAGGGAACACCTAACACATCTATGATTACAACTATAAAGACCTTTAAGACAACTGTTCAAGCAAGGACAAAGGGCTAGATCAGAAAATGCCTCCTTGGCTCACTATAAACAGAAATACTTCAAAGGGAGACTTCAATAACAGCCTTTAAGTGGCAACAGACAAGCAGTGAGAACCATAAATCATGTTGAAACCAACTTATTCGAACTATCATAGAAATAAACAAGCATGAGGACTAAAGAGAGAGATTACAGACTCTAAAATACCTCAGCAGAAGAAAACATGAAACAGTGAAGGATGAATAGGTCTAAGGTGCTTCCAAGAGTCATTTCTTAGCATAAAACTTTCAACCTACTGTAGTAAGAAATTATGGAACAAAATGAAAATAGGAGAAAACATGAACAATTTAGAATACTTCACCAACAGCCAAGCTCATGGATCAAATGATAGAGCCTTCTCAAAAACAAGAATGCAACAACATCATCAGGGCTTCCAAGACTTCAATTTCTTCTTCAACTTCAACAGACTATGTATTATTTTAGAGAGTTTCAGTATTACAAATAGTGATCAACCAACAACTTCTCATCTTCTACAGAAGTATTTATAGAAGAATGAGGAGGTGAGATCTGATAAAAAGATATCCCTAGTTAATTAATACAGACTGAAGGCTTCTTGGCCTTTGAGGGGCTCGATGAAGATGCTTACATATGTGTCCTCTGTATTAAATGTTTTACATTAAGATTTAAGCTCGGTGGGAGCTTTTGTTGACTTTTAGGCTCTGTTTCAGGACATAATAAATCTGCTGATATTTTTTGCATTAAGTTCCTTTAGCAGAATTAAATCTTTGGTTGCGCTGAGGCAAATATCTTTTCTCTTCTCAATAACTTCGGCCTCTGTTTGAATGCTTTGAGGAACAGGTGGCTTTGTGGTAGCTGGGAGGAATCAATTTGCCTCAGATGTGGCGGTGGAGGCCTTCTGTCTAATAAACACTTTATGATTTACCTTTATCTGTGTTTTAATTTGGAGGATTAGGATTCTGATTTTCATTCTTAGCCGTAATCCCCACAAATTTGTCTTCAATCTTCTGTTCTGGTATGTTTTGTCATCGACACTGATACTCTTTAATTCATGATTTCACTTACTGTGTCTTGTTGATGTGCAGGCTGCGCAGGGCTCATATGGCATTAATGCCTCATGAAATATTGACGAAACGTGGACTTCGAACCCCGCGAATGGTTTCCTTTGATGAATCAAAGGCAAGGGAAACATCTTTCTTGGCCTTTGGCCTTTCTTTAATTATAATGGACAAACCATTAATCCTGCAAAACACACAAAATACTAAGAAATCCTGTGTTGTGGGTTTAACTGCTTCAGAGGGTGTAGGGAGAGAGCGTGGCCGTTGGATGGCATCATCCAACGGTGTAGATCTGTTTAGAGGAGGTTAAAGGAGAGCAGAGGAGGAAAATATGTCAGAACCGTCGATCGCGCAGAGATCGACGGTGGGGATTATATGCTTAAAATCCTCTTGGTGGAAGGTGAAGGGTGATGAAACCATGAGGAAAGATCTAGGATCGTCCGATCTGGACACGTGGACGGTCCAGATCTAATCGGAGGATCGCAATCGGCAGGGAAAAAAAAATGTTAAAAACGCACCCGATGAAAGATCCGATGCGATCAAATGTGGACTGTCGATCTGCAGATCAGATCTATGGTGGAAAATGAATCAGGAGGTGATTATGGTGGGGGAGAAAAACTTGAAAGGTGCCAACGCGATTAAGCGATGACCGTCGATCTGCAGATCAGATCGACGGCAGAAAGTGAATCAGAGGGGTTCAAAAGTGGGGGAACGGTTAGCGATTGGAGCAAAATAAGGGCCGTCGGATCTGAGGAAGGTGGGGAGGAGATCAACGGCTAAGGATCGGTCAGTGGTAGTTAATCAGAAGGGGGAAAAATGCACCTGGTGAAAATTTGCGATGCGATGTTGCGCGGACCGTTCGATCGGCTTAAGATCAACGATGGATTTTGTTTTAAGTTGTGCACCAGCGGAAAACCCTTTAAAACTTTATAAAACCCAAAGTTGAATATGATGCAAAGGTTTTGGCTTCGGGGAAGGTTTTATACATATGAAAGGCGCCCGGTTGCGGGGCTTGGTCTATATGGAACATTAATAGGCCCAGGGCTTACGTATATATGGGCCAATTGGGATCGGGCCTTCAGGCTTGGGTTTTTTAATCTACCCATTCAATACTTCTGATGCGATAAGCGCTGAGGGGACTAGTGCCTAGTTCTTAGGGCATCGGCGTATGTGGGGAACTGGTTAGGGGGCTTAGCCGAAGGGGCCTAAACCTGAAACATAAAACATGGATTTTTATGGATTTTCAATGTTTTTCAAAGGATTTTGAGGGTTTAGATAAGGAAAATAAAGAGTCTTAAACCTTATCAAAGGGGTTTTGATGGAGGGGAAAGGGGGAAAATATTAAAATGAAGGATTTTGATGAGAATGTAAGGGGTAGAAAATGAGGTTAGTTTTGAAGCGTAAGGAGCGGAAAATGGTGATTTGAAGCAATTTTTCCTCTTTGAAAACAACAAAATTTCTGAGCTTTGAAATGGAAACAACAATGAAGATTGAAACAGAGGCATGAGGCCTTCAAGAGTCTTCAAGAGATAACACACTTTTTAGCAATAAAATTTGTTCCTTGAAGGCTCCGAAAAGTTTTAGCCACCTTTTTCTATAACAAATTTTATAGGTGGCTAACAGTGGCTCCACTTGGGGATGGCGCCTTCTTGAAGGCATCAATAACTTCAGTCTTGCATTCTATGGGAGGTTGACCTGTGCCTCATCCATTGGGCTACCCTTCCTTGGCTAGGATGATCTTGCTCTGAAAACATATTAGCAGCCATAAAAACAATGGATCTTTCATCAACAAGCTTTCTACCTACCCAATCCTACTGGTCTAACATTTTTTCTTCATTTGAGTGCACCTGGACTGGCAAAATATTTTACAACATTTTTATTCTTTTGAAAGTAGGAAATCTAATCTATTTCTACTCCTTATTTCTCCATGGACTCCGATTAAACAGTTGAGCCCATATGATTCTCTACCTAATCTACTATCTGTTGGGATTAAACAGTCTAACAGATTTTTATTCTCTAATTTCTATAACAGAAATTCAAAAACATACAAGTTAGGATTGAACAATCTAACTTGATGCTAATCTATGGCATAAAAACAAGCTGCACATAGACATTATTTTGCAGAAAATTAAATCAAAATGGAAGGCTTAAGATCTGAAAGTTCAAAGCACTTCCTTCATCTTTTCTTTAGCTATGTTTTGACTCTTGCTTGAGTTGTTCTTCCTTTTTTACATCTTTTTTACTCAGAATTTGAAACAGATTTTAGTCATTCTCTTTGGAAACTTAGGTTCAGATTTTGAGAATGTTTGAACCTTTAATTTCTATCCTAATCTATCTATTGATAAGCCAATATTAAACAGTTTGGCAAATCGAATTCACTAACCTATCAGCAGTCAATTTAAAACTAATTAGCCATGATTAGGCTGTATGGCTAACTAGAAGTGTGTTTTAGTAGTGGCATTTGAGCTTGCACACTTTCATATTTTTCTTCTCTTTTTGGTATGGGGTTGTACCTTTATTGTTTTTACAATCTTCCCTCATTTCTCTCTTTTACTGTTTTTTGTATTTTAATTTTTATAACTTTGAATGCAACATTCAGACTATCATATTTATAATGAAAATAAAATTCTTTGAAACTCATGATTCCTGGCCAAAGTAATGCTTTAACATCCTACCGTTGACAGGGCCTCCATACAGATCTTCCCCATTCAATTCTTTCAAGAAAAATGCATTGTGACCCCTCTCAGCATGGATAATATATGGCCCTTTCCACAAGTTCTCAAACTTGCCATGTTTTCCCTTATCTTCTCTTCTTGAATCCCACTTAAGAACAACATTTCCAACTTGGAAATTGTCTGCCTTAGTCCTCTTATCAAATATCTTCTTCATATTTTCTTGGACCAACTATGTTCTCTCATAAACTTATTCTCTGGTCTGGTGTAAATGGATTGTTTGGTTTATTCTCCTTTGCATATCATTCTCTTCAATATGCACTTCTTGAAAGATTTTCATGACTGAAATCCTAATGAGGTGGGAAAAACTGCATCCATGCCATAGACTAGCTGATAGGGGGACATACTTATTGACTTCTTTGTAGTTAACCTATCAGCCCATAAGGCATGAACCAGCTTACTGTGCCATGATTTATGATTCTGTTCCAACAGTTTTTTGATGATATTGATGAGGCTCTTGTTGGAGGATTCAGCTAATCAATTTCCTTGGGGATAGCAAGCAGTAGAATGGCCCAAGGTTATGTGGTATTTGTAACAGAAATCAACCATCTTCTTGGATTTAAAAGCAACAACATTATCTGTTATGATTTTTCTGGGACAACCAAATCGAGATAGGATATTTGTTTCAAGGAACTTGATAATGACAGAGTCATTATCATTCCTGGAAGGTATGGCTTCTATTCATTTGGTAAAGAAGTTAGTGGCTGTGAGGATCCACTTATGTTGAGCTGAGGAGGATGGGTGAATTTCCCCAATGAAGTCTAAACCCCATTGTTGAAAAGGTGCCTCAACTCTGATAGGATGTAAGGGTAAGGGAAGAAGTTTTCTTTTGCCATAAAAAATTTGACACTTATGGAAAGACATGACCAATTTATGAGTGTCTGGGAAAAGGGTAGGCCAATAGTAACCAGATCTAAGAATTTTTTTTGTTGTGGCCTTCCAGTAGAGGTGTCCTCCACATTCTCTGTCATGTAACTCATGCATGATTTTCTCTGCATCATATTTAAATAAACATTTAAGCAAAATTCCAACAACATTTTTCCAATATAATACCCCATCTAAGATGCAAAAACTCAAAGCTTTTTGTTTCAAAAATCTAGCTTTAGTCTTGGACAAAGAAGGAGGGGAATTCAAATATAAAAGCACATAAATAATGTCAGCATACCAAGGAGAATTCAGAAATGTTCCTTCAATGAAAAGAGCAGTAGATTCTTCTATTTCTTCCAACACATCTACCATATTCATGTCTAGTGCCTGGAAGTTAGAATCAGCCATAAGTTTCGCTAATCCTTGCCCTTTAACTAGTTTGGTGGGCCTGATTTCTAAGTCATACTCGAGAATAGTTGCAATCCATTTTCCCCTTTTACCATCAGGGTCTTGACTTAGAATTTCCTTGACAACATTATGTGGAACAAAAGCAATTATGTGAGAGTGTAAAATATAGACCCTAAAGTCCTTTAATGCTTTCACTAATGCTAAGGCTTGCTTCTCCATGATGTTATATTTGAGAGGAGCATCTCTTAAGGCCCTACTAAAGAAGGATATTGGTTGTTCTTGCCCCAAGTCATTCTTTGGAAGTAACACTATAGCTATTGTATGTTCAGATGCAAAAGAAAATATATAAAAGTCTTTGGTGAAATCTGGACTAATCAGGACTGGAGTTTGAGTAAGAGCTTGTTTGATCAGTTCGAATGATTGTTTAGCTGGTAAAGTCCATTTTACACCTACATCCTTTTTAAGCATGTTTGTAATATTCTTTAATAGCTCAGCAAGGTTTGGGATAAACCTTCTCAAAAAATTAATCTTTCCAATGAAAGATTGTAATTCTTTGAGGTTTCTTGGATGGATGATTTGCAATATGCCATATATCCTTGTAGGGTCTATTTTGATTCCTTCTTCTATAATTATGTGACCAAGAAGTTTACCTTCTTGGAGACCAAAGAGTGTTTTCTTGGGATTCAATGACAAGCCAAATTTCCTACACTTCTCAAAAACTTTTCTCAAGTGAATCAGATGTTCTTCATCGGTTTTTGAGAATACGGTTATGTCATCAAGGAAAATGATTATAAAATAGACAATATCTTCAAAAAAGGCTATGTCCATGGCCTTTTGGAAGGTGGCCCCTGCATTCATTAATCCAAAAGGAATTTTGACATACATAAAGGTGCTCCAAGGTGTGGTAAAAGTAGTTTTGATTTGATCACTTGGGAGCACTAACACCTGGTTGTAACCCGAGAACCCATCTAAGAGGGATATCCTTTTTGACCCAACTACCCTTTTAAGTATATGGTCCATCTTGGGTAAGGGGTAGTTTTCTTTTAAAGAGGCTCTATTTAAATTTCTGAAGTCAATACAGAGCCTGATTTCCCTTGTTTTCTTTATAACAAAAACTAAGTTTGATACCCATTCTGAAAATATAATTGGTACAATGATCCCAACATCATGCATATTTTCAATCTCAGCTTTAACTAAAGGTAATAAAAGTGGATTTATTCTCCTAATTTTTTGTTTGAAAGTCTTTTGATTTTCCTTCAGGGGAATCTTGTGCTAGATGATGCTGGTATCATAAGACTTCAGATCTGTGTATGCCCAAGCGAAAACATCCTTAAACTCTTTAAATAGCTCTATGTATTGAGATTTTATGTGAGCTAGGAGAGTGCTGGACAGTTTAATCATCTTGGGTTTTGCTAGGCTACCTATGTTATGTTCTTCTATGTTTGTTTCCACAGGCCCCATTCTCGGTTCTTTGGCTACATCGTTAAAATCGAAGAGGTGTTGTAAAGGTGTGAGAACTCTTGGAATCTTATCATTCTTGCATTGTAAAACTTCCAAGTCTTCTTGGTCTGCATTATCAATCATATTTGCTTCAAAAGGATTCTCATAATGATTTATATCAGCAGAACGTGTTATTTCAGCTTCTGGGATTTGTTTGATATACAAGCAGTTTTCTTCATGGCTGGATTCTGATATTGGTATGGTGAAATCATTTTTTTATTTTAAAAAATCGTCTATGTGTTTATCAGAGTCAAACACCTACCAGTGTTCTTCATTATCTGGCACTTCCGGTCTGTGTTTGACCTTTACGCTAAGTTGTTCATTTATCTCAGGTATTTGACAGTTACTGGCATTGAAATCGAGTTCATTTGCTAGATGATTTAGTGCTCTAGGAATGAAAATAAGTTCATATTTTTCAAAGGTTTTCAATAAATCGAGGGCAGCATTTCGATATTCCCTGAGCCTTGGATTTCTAGCAGAGTATTCTCCTTTGATTTGTCTTATGGTAAGTTCAGAATCTCCTAGGATTGATATCTTTTGGGCTTCTAATTTCTTAAGCAATTGTAAGCCTAGGAGAAGTGCTTCATACTCAGCAATATTGTTAGTGCATGGGAAATCTAATTTATATGAAAAACTATGATTTTTATTTTGAATCCAAACACCTGCCCCTGCACTTGTTTTATTATAGGATCCATCGAAGTTTATCATCCAAAGTACACTTTCTTCATTTCCATTTTCTTGTTGCTGTTGATTGTCAATGTTTTGAATTTGATTCAAGGGAATATTTGATTGTTTTGGTGAACTGATTGGATCTATGTTTTCCTTATCTGATTGAGTGATTTCATATTCGTTACATAAGATAAAGGAATATAATCTTGATTGAATAGAATAGATTGGAGAGTTGTTTGGTTTGTCTACGTTTCTCACCATGTACTTCATGTGAGATTCCCTGTATAGTCTTCTGTTTTGGTTAAAAACGGGAATGGTGGCATAATACATGTCCATTTGAAGGCTTCCATGAATTTTGGCTCCCCATGATCTTGATAAGAGCATGCCATACTTAGGGGGAATGTCAGCTACAACTATGTCCATCACTAGACTCTTAGCAGGAATTTGAGCTAAATTAACACATAAATCTTTGATTAAACCCAAACATTTGACTCTGCTTGAGTCGAAGGAATAAAAATCTTTGTATGGTTTAGTAATTTCTAAGCCTAAGCTTTCCATTACTACCTTGGGCATTAGATTGTGTGAAGCTCCAGAATCTAACATGGCATTATGTAAGATTTTCTCATGTATGTTCAAACTAACATAGAAGGGAGGGACAACCCCTTATTGGTATTTTCCTTCGACCTCTGGACCAAACAACAACTTAAGTTCGTCATCTGTCAAGTTTAAGGTGTCAGTATCACTTCCTAGGTTCAAAGCTTTTAAAACTTGGTTTTTGTACACTTCTTGGGTTACCAGTTTAGCTAGGGGGATGGTAATCTTTATCTTGGCAATCTCTCCTTCAAGGCTGAGAGGAACAATTTATTTGTTGATATTTATATCTATATTTTCAATTGAATTATTTTCAATAGTTTTAACTTGCTGAACTTTGTTTGGACTGGTAATTTGGATTGTTTTGTTAGGACCACTAGCTGAAGTGCTAGGGGTACTCTGCTCCACATTTGGCTGACTTTTTTTCTCTTTGTTTAAATCTGGTTTTTTAGCCAAAATGATGGGTTTGTCTGCTGTCTTTTTAGGCTGAATTTTTGCATTTTTCTTGACAGCAGTGCTAGTTTTCTTATCCTTTAAATTGTCTACATTCCCTTTGCTCCTAAGATCATACTGTTTTTGTACCTCCAGGATTGCATTTTCAAACCCCAATCTATAGTCATCAGAATCTTCATAGGTGTTTTTACTTTGATCAGAAAAGAAACCTTGTTCTTCCTCAGTGAGGAAAACATCATCCCCACTGTGTGATCCAATCAAGTTTACATGAGCTTCTCCCAACCTTTCCATCTCCCTATCTTCCTCATATTGATCCACATAGTTCTGTTGGAAGGGAGGTCTAATCTGCTGGTCACTTTATTTTTTCTTATCTTGATTTTTTTCTCTCCTATAATTATGATTTCTATTTCTGTTTTGGTTATTTTTAGGTTCTCTTGGTGGTACTCTGTCATTCAAATTGATATTTTCAAGCATCCTCTCCATCACCTTCACTAGGTTGTCAATTTTGGTGTCAGAAGTTGAGGGTGTTATGTCATCTTTATAAGTTACCCTCTTCTCTGCTCTTAACCTATTTCTCTTCTCAATTATGTTTGCCTCAACACTAACAGCTCCATTTTTCATGTCTTCTAAGGTTAATTAATCTCTCTCCCTTAACTGATAAGTCATTTCGGCGTCAAGGCCTTCGGGATACCTTACCAAGGCCATGCCTTGAGGAGGTTTCATGTGAGGTGGAAGAGCATTGTAAATGCTATTGAACCTAGTGGAGTAATCAGGAACACTCTCCCCTTGATTTCTCTTGAGGCTTCTATACTCTACTAGTATTTGGAGAGGGTTCTTTTTGAGTTCCCATTTGTTGATGAATGTTTAATGCAAAGCAGGGAGATCATTTATGCTGTTAGGAGATAGGTTCTTAAACCATTTCTTTACATCTCCTCCTAAACTTTGGGCGAAGATCCTCATCTTCACGGTTTCTTCTTCTATCTCCATGTAATCAAATGCATCTTCCATTCTATCTACATGATGTTGAACTGTTGTAGACTCTTTTCCAGTGAAATGATGGATTTTGGATTGGTAATCATTTGGTAAGGGAAGCATAGGTTGTGGTAACACTAATGGGGCATACCATGTTGCCATGGCTGGAAAGAAAGGTGGATTAACAAGGGGTGGGTTTGCGAAAGGGAAAATGGGTTGTAATGAGGTGGTTTGGATAGTGGATGTTGGATGGACAGATGTGGATGTACCAGGGATAGATTGTGGAGCTGATCTTGGATGAGAGACACCTAAATTGAGAAGGAAATGTAAATTAGGTGGTGTGGTTTCTCCACTACCCAGATGTTCACTTTTTTCTGAGGATGAAAGTGAAGACTCAGAGTCTATCTAAATTATATCATCAAGCAACCTAGTTCTAAAAGGATTTCTTAAGTCGACTTGTGATTGGTGTAGAGCTGCAAGATTTTCAAGAACTGAATTAGCTCTGAAGGGTGATCTGAAAACAGTTGAAAATTTAATCTTAGGAGACTCCCTAAGTATACTTTCAGGGTTGTCAACTATTTCCGGTGGGTTTGGGTCAGGGAAAGCTCTAGTATGAATCTTTCTAGGAGCCACTATGCTATGTTTTTCGAACCCAGCTAAAAGAAAAGTTCAACCAAATATGACAATCTTTAAGAGGCTAACTGATATTTTTAAAAGAAGAAAATTTTAATCCTAAAGCCTTCTAACTGATTTTTTATGATGTTTACAAAGATTATGGGTCTTCCCAGTGGAGTCTTAAGGTCTGTTTAGGATTATGGAGTCACCAGGTGGAAATTTTTAGCTCTTTTGGAGGTAAAAGGTTTTATGGTCCACCACCAAGTTTTTTCTGAAGCCAAACTGAAATGTTTTTGGGTTTTTCTGAGTTTCTCGGTCTTATAGGTTATGAGAGTGTCCTAAATCTGACTTAACACTTTGCTAGGGTGTCAAAACATACATAGATCACTCTTATGTCTTGGTGACTTATTCCTTCAAGGTTCTATGAGAATCCTAAGGGTTACTTAGTTTGTCACTAATTCAAAATAAGTCCTATCATGATTACCATTATTCTTGGTAGTGCTTGAAGAAGGTTACTTATGTTATACTAGACAGTGAGTGTTTAATTTTAAAGATTTTACTCAGGGTCCCACCGTGATCGCCATTATGTTGGTGTCTCGTGTTTTGATAGTTTGGAAAATCAAAAGACAAGGCAACATCATAACCAATATTTAGAGTTACAGGATCTAGTCCTCCTGTTCTCAGAGAGGGATCTCTCAAATGTTTGTTTGCAAAGGTTTATCTTGTGTGCTTTGAGTATTGGTTTTAGACTAGTTATTAAGTGCAGGTGTTTGTTTATTTGTTTGGTTGAATTGATACAGCAGAACATGAAAGGTCTAGGAAAGATATATAGAATGGAGAAAAATCTGGTTCATTGGGAAATGGAGTCAAGAATAGGTCATAACATACTCATCAATGGATATGGGATATCAGAGGGAAAATCTAACTTGGCCACAGGATCCTTTGGTTTTGGAATGAGATGGACATCAATGATTTGGAAAGAGAAATTTGATTCTCAATGAAGGGAACTTGAAAACATAACTTGAACAATAAAGAAATATTTGATAGACAGGGCTAACCATAAATTATACAAACATTATTTAAGCAAATAATGACTTCAAGACAACTTTCAAAATGAAATCTAAGATTCGGGGAACACCCTATTTCCTCAAAGATTTTATTTCAAATGACTTAGAAAACATAAAAGATTCACTGATAATTGCAGTCATAGAAGAGGGAACACCTAACACATCTATGATTACAACTATAAAGACCTTTAAGATAATTGTTTGAGCAAGGACAAAGGGAAAGATTAATAGACCTCCTTGGCTCACTATAAACATAAATACTTCAAAGGGAGACTTCAATAACAGCCTTTAAGTGGCAGCAGACAAGCAGGGAGAACCATAAATCATGCTGAAACCAACTTATTTGAACTATCATAGAAATAAACAAGCATGAGGACTAAAGAGAGAGATTAAAGACTCTAAAATACCTCAGCAGAAGAAAACATGAAACAGTGAAGGATGAATAGGTCTAAGGTGCTTCCAGGAGTCATTTCTTAGCCTAAAACTTTCAACCTACTGTAGTAAGAAATTATGGAACAAAATGAAAACAGGAGAAAACATGAACAGTTTAGAATACTTCACCAACAGCCAAGCTCATGGATCCAATGATAGAGCCTTCTCAAAAACAAGCATGCAACAACATCATCAGGGCTTCCAAGACTTCAATGTCTTCTTGAACTTCAACAGACTATGTATTATTTCAGAGAGTTTTAGTATTACAACTAGTGATCAACCAACAACTTCTCATCTTCTACATAAGTATTTATGGAAGAATGAGGAGGTGAGATCTGATAAAAATATCTCCCCAGTTAATTAATAAAAACTGAAGGCTTCTCGTCCTTTGAGGGGCTCGATGAAGATGCTTACATATGTGTCCTCTGTATTAAATGTTTTACATTAAGATTTAAGCTCGGTGGGAGATTTTGTTGACTTTTAGGCTCTGTTTCAGGACGTAATAACTCTGCTGATATTTTTTGCATTAAGTTCCTTTAGCAGAATTAAATATTTGGCTACACTGAGGAAAATATCTTTTCTCTGCTCAATAACTTCGGCCTCTGTTTGAATGCTTTGAGGCACAGGTGGCTTTTTGGTAGCTGGGAGGTATCAATTTACCTCAGATGTGGCGGTGGAGGCCTTCTGTCTGATAAACACTTTATGATTTACCTTTATCCGTGTTTTAATTTGGAGGATTAGGCTTTTGATTTTCATTCTTAGCCGTAATCCCCACAAATTTTTCTTCAATCTTCTATTCTAGTATGTTTTTTCTTTGACACTGATACTCTTTGATTCATGATTTCACTTACTGTGTCTTGTTGATGTGTAGGCCACACAGGGCTCATATGGCATCAATGCCTCATGAAATATTGACGAAACGTGGACTTCGAACCCCAAAAATGGTTTCCTTTGAAGAATCAAAGGCACAGGAAATGTCTTTCCCAACCTTTGGCATTTCTTTAATTATAATGCATAAACCATTAATCCTTCAAAACACACAAAATATTGAGAAATCCTGTGTTGTGGGTTTAACTGCTTCAGAGGGTGTAGGGAGAGAGCGTGGCCGTTGGATGGCATCATCCAACGGTGTAGATATGTTTAGAGGAGGTTAAAGGAGAGCAGAGGAGGAAAATATGTCAGAACCGTCGATCGCGCAGAGATCAACGGTGGGGATTACATGCTTAAAATCCTCTTGGTGGAAGGCGAAGGGTGATGAAATCATGAGGAAAGATCTGGGATCGTTCGATCTGGACACGTGGATGGTCCAGATCTAATTGGAGGATCGAAATCGGTGGGGAAAAACAAATGTTAAAAATGCACCCTATGAAAGATCCGATGCGATCAAATGTGGACCATTGATCTGCAGATCAGATCGACAACGGAAAATGAATTGGGAGGTGATTATGGCGGGGGAGAAAAAATTGAAAGGCGCCAACGCGATTAAGCGCTGACCGTCGATTTGCAGATCAGATCGACGGCGAAAAGTGAATCGAAGGGGTTCAAAGGTGGGGGAACAGTTCGTGATCTGAGAAAAATAAGGGCCGTCGGATCTGAGGAAGGCGGGGAGGAGATCAACGGCTAAGGATCGATCTAGGGTAGTTAATCGGAAAAGGGACAAATGCACTTGGTGAAAATTTGCGATGCGATGTTGCGCGGGCCGTTCGATCGGCTTAAGATCAACGATGGATTTTGTTTTAAGTTATGCACCAGTGGAAAACCCTTTAAAAATTTATAAAACCCAAAGTTTAATATGATGCGAAGGTTTTGGCTTCGGGGAAGGTTTTATACATATGAAAGGTGCCCGGTTGTGGGGCCTGGTCTATATGGAACATTAATAGGCCCGGGGCTTATGTATATATGGGCCAATCGGGATCAGGCCTTCGGGCTTGGGTTTTTTGATCTACCCATTCAATACTTCCGATGCGATAAGCGTTAAGGGGACTAGTGCCTGGTTCTTAGGGCATGGGCGTATGTGGGGAACTGGTTAGGGGGCTTAGCCAAAGGGGGCTAAACCTGAAACATAAAACATGGTTTTTATGGATTTTCAATGTTTTTCAAAGGATTTTGAGGGTTTCGATAAGGCAAAGAAAGAGTCTTAAACCTTATCAAAGGGGTTTTGATGGAGGGGAAAGGGGGAAAATATGAAAATGAAGGATTTTGATGAGAATGTAAGGGATAGAAAATGAGGTTAGTTTTGAATCGTAAGGAGCGGAAAATGGTGATTTTGAAGCAATTTTTCCTCTTTGAAAATAGTAGAATTTCTGAGCTTTGAAATGGAAACAACATTGAGGATTGAAATAGAGGCATGAGGCCTTCAAGAGTCTTCAAGAGATAACACACTTTTTAGCAACAAAATTTGTTCCTTGAAGGCTCCGAAAATTTTTAGCCACCTTTTGCTATAACAAATTTTATAGGTGGCTAACATGTTAAAGGGTGGGATTTTTTTTTTAAATTGAACTTCATCATCAAATTTAAAAGGCTGATATAAGTAACTGTCGGCATCACTTGACTCAATTTTCAAAAGGCATAACTTCTTCATCACGACCATTTTTCGAGCCATTTTTTTTTTTAATCGGCCTAATTTTCGAGATATTTCCATTGGAGGCATTAGTTTTATCTTTTCTCGGCTTGAGTTTTTAAAAAATGGAAAGTGCATGCTGATTATTCTTAACAACACCAATTATTTCCAATGGCTACCTCCATGAGTATATATACTTAGAAGTAAAGGGCTTTATAGAATAATTGCGGGACAAGAAACTAAACCTTCGATGATGAAAAAGTCGCTAAATGGGAAAACAAACAAGATCAAGCGCGAGAGTTGATAGGAATGTCCATTGTTAGATCTTCGATTTCATATCCTTGAGCATTGACACCCCTCATGAATCATGAAACCAAGTTAAATCATCTTTGGCATTCAAAATCAATCAGGAGGCCACAGCAGATTTAGAAAATGAGTTGCTTATTTTGGACCCTAATAATTTCTCCTTTATTGAAGACTTTTTGTCCAAATTCAAGTCCCTTAGACTTCTTTTAGAAGGTTGTAAGGTCAAAAAATAAGATGGTAGCCTCATCTATTGCATTCTTGCTAAGCTTGGCCACCGCATACTCTATATTTTTTTCTTCCTTCCATTCCTCTAGAGAAGCCATAATTTCTTCAGGAACCAGCTACGAATCCCTCTTTTGATTAATTTTATGAGTTCTTTATTAAAGAAGACAGAAAATCTTACTTTGGTGTATCTACCTCTTTGAAAATGCTTCTAAGATTCAAGCCTTAGCAACCCAACAATAATCATATTAAAAAAAAGATCCCAAAGGCAGTATCCCAAAAAATATGATGCAGAAACCAAACAAAGATACCAATAGTTTCAACACCAAATTGAAAAAAACAACTCTTAAAATGATAAGGAGATAAAAACAAGGAAAGAACGGATAGACATTGCAACTTTTGTAATCGCAGTGGCCATATCGAGTCCAAATGTTTTAATAAGGTGGAAGTATCAGAAGTAGGAATAGAAGAAGCACAACATCAATTTGGAGCACTCTTCACCTTCATCTTCCGGGAATGGCACTGCCTTGTGGTTGTCAAGCATAAAGATTTGGTTATGCATTAAATGTATCTTCCTCTTCACCTCATTGGGTAGCTCCCATTGATTAGGCTGTATCACGTGGCCAAAAATAAAGCCATGTTTTCTTCTTTACATGATTGTAACACTAAACATATTTATGTTGGCGATGATAGATCTCTTAGTGTTATAGGATATGGAACCATTCATCTCGATAATGGTAAGCTTAATGATGTACTATGTGTTCCTACCTTGTCATACAAACCTCTCTCTCTTTATCGAGATAACTCATTCGAGGTGAAGGGAAAATAGTAGAAATTCCCACCTCATTATGTTGTAATCGGGACCTCAAAGATCCTAAACATATTTTCGCTACGGAATAGGCGGCGATGATTCCATAAGGTTGTATAAGTTTGACAACTTTGGGTCATCATGTCTTCCCTACTGTTTTGGTTGCTCATAATGATGAAGTGAGAAATCTTTGGCATAGGCGATTTGGTCACTTAAACTATCACTCTCTTCAAACTCTATGTAAGGAAAATATGGCGACGAGTCTTCCCTATGGTATCTTGTCGAGATGGTGTTTTTTTTTTACGGATGTTATTACTCGGAAAACATCATCGGGATAGTTTTGACAAACATGCCTCTTGGCACACTTCGGCCCCTTCGCAACTTGTGCCATGATGATTTATGTGGTCCACTTCCTATTGTTTCTTTCTTTGGTTACCGTACTTCTTAACTTTCATTGATGATTTTTCCGGACGCACTTGGGTATACTTCTTAAAACTCAAGAGTGAAGTTTTTAACATGTTCTTGGCCTTTAAGGCCTTTGTTGAGAAACAATCTGGACATCAAATTCTTAAGTTAAGATTAGTCAATGGAGGACAATATGTTAACAACAAATTTATCAACACGCAGACATGGCATTCAATTGCAACATATTGTTCCATATACTCCACAACAAATAGTGTAGTTGAGAAGATAATCACACCTTAAAAAGAAATGGCTATTTGTATGCTTCAATCTAAAGGACTTGGTCTCAATTTTTGGGTAGAAACCATTAAGCATGCAAATTACATAGTAAATCACACTCCTACTAAGGTTTTAAAGAGAATATAACTCTAGAAGAAGCTTGGAGCTCAATCAAACTAGATGTAAGTCACTTTTGTTTTTTGGAAGTGATGCTTGGGCCCATATTCCGGATACGAAACATGACGCGAACCTAAGAGTGAAAAATTCATTTTGTTGGATGATACAGAAGATGTCCAAAGGATATAGACTTCTTCAATCAAAATCGAAAAATATAATCATTAGAAGAGATGTAAATTTGATGAAAATATATCGGCTGCTGACCTAGTTCGACGGGTGTGCCACCTTTGGCTGTGAGAATTACGATTTCTGGCATATGTGCCTCTCTCTCTCTCTCTTCTATTTTTAATATCAATTCCTTCTAGTTTAGATGATGACGGTGAGGATGAAAATTCTCCTACACCTCTTGAAATTATTCCTTCCTACTCTCGGCTTCAGATGGTCCGCTCTCTCGCGTTCCCATGAGTTCTCACCAGGTGACCACACTACAATCGCGACGTAAACATTCTTGGTTCGAAAGAACCTCTTCCTTATTGGCTCAGAAGTTCCGAGAGAAAATCATGATCCGGAAACCTTTGAAGAAGCCTCAGGTTATCAAGTTGGGATGAAGCTATAAATGAAGAGTATCATTCCTTATTGGAAAACGATACTTGGGATCTTGTTCATCTTCCAAAAGGAAGAAAACTTGTTAGATGCGAGATGGGTTTTACAAAACAAAGTTTGGAACAGATGGCAAAGTGGATAGACATAAAGATGCGTCTTATTGCTAAAGTATTTTCACAAGTTAAGAAGGAGAATTGAATATCTTGAAACTTTCTCCCCTGTTGCCAAAATGAATTCTATCCGCCTTGTTCTTTCCCTTGTTGCCTCCTTTAAATGGGAAGTTCACCAGATGGATGTTAAATCTACCTTCTTACATGGAGATTTGCATGAATAAATCTACATGGAACAACCCCTGGCTTTATCCAAACCAATTTCATCCTTTTTTTCACCTTAGGAAGTCTCTCTGTGGTCTCAGAAACAGAAGCTCCTCGGGCTTGGTATGCCAAAATGGATAGATTTATCTTAGATAATGGCTTTCTAGGTGTCATTCTTACAATGATGTCTACACCAAGAAAGTGGAGTAAATCCTTCACCATCCTTGTTCTTTATGTTGATGATCTTATCCTTCTTGGTAGTGATCCCAACCATATAAACCATGTGAAGTCTAGCCTCAAAAAGAAGTTTGAAATGACGGACTTAGGACACTTGCATTATTTCCTTGGTCTTCAAGTCTTGCAATCCAAAGAAGGTATTACCCTCTCTCGGTCAAGTATGCCGTGATGTTCTACACCACTTTCCATGGAAGATGGCCAGGCCCCTTCTCCCTTTTAGTACGGGAGTCAAGCTTTTAGTCACTTGTACTACCCTTGAAGTTGATGCTACCTTATATCATCAACTTGTTGGTAACAAAGCAACATCTAACCCATACGCATCACGGCGGATTTCCTTTGCCGTTGATCTTGTCACACGGTTTATGCACCAACGTCATGAAATTCACGGAAAACGTAAAAAGATAACTACCATATATTCGAAGTCTGATTGATTCGGATTCATTACGGTGCGGGAGCATCTCATTATCGTGATGATGAACTACGGTTGGTAGTTTGAAACGGCGTCGGTTCAAAAATTCATTATGTGATTTTCCGAAAGATTTATAATTAAAAAGCATCTCCATTGTTGATTGGTTTCATTGATTGGTATTTTGGTGATACCGATGATCGAAAGTCTACGCCAGGATATGTATTCACTCTTGTTTCGGGACCTATTTCTTGGTGTTGTAAGAAACAAGTTCCATCTCTCTTTCTTGGGTAGACGGTATCGCAATGCGATTGAAGCCGACGAGGAAGCCATGTGGCTTCGTCGGATCCTGGCAATACGAATTTGGTCTTCATCAACAACATCCATTTGCACTTTGGTTTGATAATCGAGTGCCATTCGTATATGTAAAAGATCCGGTTCGGCCTTGACATATGAAACACATTGAAATCCACATACACTTCATTATAAAGCTCATTCATGATCGTGTTCTTGAAGTGTGGTAGCTCAACCAATGATGAAGTAGCCAATATCTTTATAAAGGCTCTCACGAGAAGTGAAAGTTTACCAAGAGTCGATATATGCTTGGAGTTCAAAGAAATTTGTCATTAAGGGGGATAGGCTCTAATGCCTCCTTCCTTCTCCTATTGTGTCACTTTTGTAAATCCTTCAATCCCTATCCCAATTTGTTCTTAAGAGGGGGATGTTGGGATATTTCCACATAGGAAATAGGCTCCTTTTGTGTCACTTTTGTAAATCCTTCAATCCTATCCTAAGTTGTTCTTAAGGGGGGATGTTAGGATATTTCGACACATAGGAAATAGTTAATAATAACTTAGTCTAGTCTAGGTTAGGTAAAGTGTGTTTCTTTACCATGTACATTTTGTAGTTTATAAATCGACGGTCATGATTTGTGGTGATCAAGCCAGGTTATCTCTCTCCTCGGTAACGACACTTGATGTATGGCTTAGCTCTGATTGGTCCATGATACGTATTTAAAGAGCATGGAGGGTCATTTGTCCGGTAACCATTTATGAGAGAAAGATATGTAACTGTTTTATATTAATAAATTTCTGAAGTGGCCATGCTGGCTCGGGCCATGGACTATTTCCCTCTTTGAGGGTTTTAACCACGTAGTTATCTTGGTGTCTTGATTTGTGATCTATTTGTGAGCGGTGACCTTTGGTTCTTATTCTAAAGAACTTACCACGTAAATTCCTACAAATATATGGTAGGATATATAATATGGGATATATGGTATGGTTTAATTATTTTAAGGAAATGAAATGAAAGGAAGTGTGGCGGGTAGGTTTGTTATGGTTTAAAACTTTAGGATATGAATTAAATAATCAAGATTTAAACCATACAAAATAATTTTTCCATAGGCGTATTTAGATTGTGACCAATCAAATATTTTTAAAACATAATGAAGTTTTATTTTTTCCTTTTTCTTCCTAATAGTTTTATTTTTTAATTTTCCTTCTTTATTTAGAATCCTTTCCTAACATTTTATTGACATGGATGCCTAAAAAAAATATAATAATTTTCCTAATATTTTTTAATTTTCATTCTTTTGCATCCATATCCTACCTTGTCATTTTGAGAATTATTTAACTACTTATGCTAACTTATCAAAAACAAATAATGTTACAACATCAGCTCCGGTTGGGGCTGGCCACAGCATGGGATGCATAGTCGCGGTTCCATGTGCCTTCTCCTAGGGCTAGCTGAGTCTTTGCTGTAGAAAACAAATAGATTTCAAGTGATAAAAGAAAATGATTATGTGCAATGATGATGTAGGATCTCCTTCGATCTTGGATGTAGTGTTTCAAAAATATGCCATTGACAAGAAGTGTTGAAAGGTGTCCTTCAAGATTATGTAGAACAAATGTGTTTTTTTCCTTTTACCTCTACAATCTTTGAGTGGCCCAAACCATAAATTGTCAAACTTTCCATGTTTGTAATTATATTCTCTCATAGCATCCCATCTTAGAACTAGATCTCCTTCTCTAAAATCTCTTTCCCTTACCTTCTTGTCAAAAGAGAATTTTAATTTTATTCTAATATTTCTTTAGTTTATCTTGAATCTCATCTCTATTTTCATTTAACTTAATGATTTGAAAAATCATTCTAGAGAAATAATCGATTTCATCGGTAGATTCTTGTAAAAACATGAGCACAAGGAAAGCTAAATTTGTAGGAAAATAACATCCTTTTCATAAACTAATTGGAATAGATTTACTTGTTGATATTTTGAGGAGAAATTCTATTTTCCCAAAGCTGCATAAGCCAAATGGCTCTCCCAGGTTTTCTTGTTGTCTTCCAAAGTTTTCTTGATTAATTTCACTAAAATCTTGTTAGATGATTTAGAAAGACCGTTTCCTTGTGGATAATAGGGAGTTGAGTGATGTAGAAGAATCGATATTTACGGAAAAATTATCATTTTTATACTCTTTTGAACGATGTGGCATTATCGGTGACTATTTTTGTGGGAAACCAAATTTTGGATAAAATATTCTCTTGATGGATTTTATTACAATTGAATCTATAACATTTCTTACGGGAATGGCTTCCACCCACTTTGTGAAATAGTTAGTAGCATTCAAGATCCATCGGTCTTTGATTACCGCGGATGCGTTAGATTTCTCTATAAAATCTAATCAGAAGTTTGTATAAGTGCGATACAACTCTTTGAAACTAGTGGAAGGGATGCTAATGTTTTCTTACCAACAAACATCTTACATGGAACACGGGCTTTGACTTTTGATCCTACTTTTTGAAAACAAAGTAGGCCAATAAAATCCTGCCCTCGGTATCTTGTATGTTGTTGCTGCGCAAGCATAGTGGCCTCCACATATCCATGAAACGATCAATGATTCCTTGGAGTTTCGATTCTATTAGGCAAAGTAGTAGAATATTGAGAGGATCCTTCGAGTATAAGTTGGAATTGATAATGCGATATTTGATGGATTTCAACTTGAGTTTTACCTTGGTTTTGGAAAGCTGAGTTGGAAATTCCAAATGAATCGAGAAAATGAAAAACTTTGATTCGTATTTTGAATCCAAACACACCTTTTACTTGTTTGTTACGGGATCCATCAATTTTATTGTCCAAAGCAAATTTGCCTCATTTTCATTTCTTGTTCTTGTTGATTGTGATATTTTGAATTTGATTCGAGGAAGATTTGATTGTTAGGTAGGCCCGATTGGGTCTATGTTTTCATATCTTGTTGAGTGATTTCATCTTCGTTTGCCTGAAGATAAAGGAATCCAAACTTGATTGAATAGAATAGATTGGAGAGTTGTTTGGTTTGTATGTTGCTCACCATGTACTTCATGTGAGATTCCTTGTATGGTCTTAGGTTTTGGTTAAAGACGGGAATGGTGGCTTAAGACATGTCCATTTGAAGGCTACCACACAGTTTGGCTCCCCATGATCTTGATAAGAGTATGCAATACTTAGGGGGAATTTCAGCTACAACTATGTCCATCACTAGACTCTTAGCAGGAATTTGAGCTAAATTAACACATAATATTTGATTAAACCCAAACATTTTGACTACTGCTTAAGTCAAAGGAATACAAATCTTTGTATGGTTTAGTAATTTCTAAGCCTAAGCTTTCCATTACTACCCCTTGGGCATTAGATTGTATGAAGCTCCGAGAATCTAACATGGCATTATGTAAGATTTTCTCATGTATGTTCAAACTAACATAGAGAGGAGGGATAGCCCCTTCTTGGTATTTCCTTCGACCTCTAGACCAAACAACAACTCGGGTTTTCATCTTTCAAGTTTAAGGTGTCGGTATCACTTCCTAGGTTCAAGCTTTTTTAAACTTGGTTTTTTGTACACTTCTTGGGTTACTAGTTGACTAGGGGGATAGTAATCTTTATCTTGGAAATCTCTCCTTCAAGGCTAAAAGGAACAATTGATTTGTTGATATTTACACTCTACGTCTTTTCAATTAAATTCTTTTAGGCAGTTTTAATTTGCTGAACTTTGTTGGGTAGTGGCAATTGGGATTGTTTGTTAGGACCCTTGGTGAAGTGCTAGGGGTACTGCCTTTCCACATTTAGTGACTATTTTTCTCTTTGTTTAATCTTGGTTTTTTTTAGCCAAAATGATGGGTTTTTGTTTCTTTGTCTTTTTAGGCTAACTTTACGCATTTTCTTGACAACGGTGCTAGTGTTCTTATCCTTTAAATTATCTACATTCCCTTTGCTCCTAAGATCCTCTTTGTTTGTGTACCTCCATGATTGCATTTTTAAACCCTAATCTATAGTCCCTTGAAATCTTCATAGGTGTTTGTATTTTGATCTAAAAAGAAACCTTGTTCTTCCTTTTGAGGAAAACATCATCCCCACCGTACGATCCAATCAAGTTTACATGAGCTTCTCCCAACCTTTCCATCTCTCCCTATCCTCCTCATATTGATCCACAGTTGTTGGAAGCGGGTCTAATCTGTTGGTCACTTTATTTTTGCTTATCTTGATTGTTTTCTCTCCTATAATTCTAATTTCTATTTCTGTTTTCGTTATTTTGAGGTTCTCTTGTACATTTGGCACTTTTATAATTCAAATTGATCTTTTGACATCCTCTTCATCACCTTCACTAGGTTTTCAATTTTGGTGTCGGAAGTTGAGGGTGCTATGTCATCTTTATAAGTTACCATCTTCTCTGCTCTTAACCTATTTCTCTTCTCAATTATGTTTGCCTCAACACTAATAGCTCCTTTTACGCATGTTTTATAATCTTAAGCAATCTCTCTCCCTTAGCGATAAGTCATTTTGGCGTCAAGGCCTTCGGAGTACCTTACCAAGGCCATGCCTTGAGAGTTTCATGTGAGGTGGAAGAGCATTGTAAACGCTATTGAACCTAGTGGAGTAATCATGAACACTCTCATGATTTCTCTTGAGGTGATATACTCTGCTAGTATTTGGAGAGGGTTCTTTTTGAGTTCCCATTTGTTGATGAATGTTTGATGAAAAGCAAGGAGATCATTATCTTTGTTAGGAGGTAGGTTCTTAAACCATTTCTTTACATCTCCTCCTAAACTTTGGGGTGAAGATCCTCATCTTCACGGTTTCTTCTTCTATCTCCATGTGATTGAATGCATCTTCCATCCTATCTACATGATGTTGAGCTGTTGTAGACTTTCCGGTGAAATGAGGGATTTTGGATTGGTAATCATTTGGTAGAAACATAGGTTGTGGTAATACTAATGGGGCATACCATGTTGCCATGGATGGAAAGAAAGATGGATTTACAAGGGGTGGGTTTGTGAAGGGAAAATGGGTACGTAATGAAGTGGTTTGGATAGTGGATGTTAGATGGACGAGATGTGGATGTACGAGGGATAGATTGTCGAGCTGATCTTGGATAGAGAGACACACTATCTCAAGGGTGGTCGAAAATAGTTGAAAATTTAATCTTAGGAGACTCCCTAAGTATAATTTCGAGTTTTTCAACTATTTACGGTGGGTTTGGGTTAGGGAAAGCTCTAGTATGAATCTTTCTAGGAGCCACTGTCTTTGTGTTTTCGAACCCGGCTAAAAGAAAATTTTAACCAAATATGACAATCTTTAAGAGGCTAACTAATATTTTTAAAAGAAAACTTTAATCTAGAAGCCTTCCTAGCGAGTTTGTATGATGTTTAAAGATTATGGGTCTTCTAGTGGAGTCTTAAGGTCTGTTTAGGATTGTGGAGTCACCGGTGGAAATTTTTAGCTCTTTTGAAGGTAAAAGGTTTTATGGTCCACCACAAGTTTATTATGAAGCCAAAGCCCAAAATGTTTTTGGGTTTTTACGAGTTTCTTGGTCTTATAGGTTATAGAGGTGTCCTAAATATGACTTAACACTTAGCTAAGGTGTCATATCATCCAGGGATTCACTCTTATGGCTTGTGTGATTCCTTGAGGGCTTGATAAGGTTCTAAGAGAATCCTAAGAGTTACTTAGTTTTTCAGCGATTCAAAATAATTCCTATCATGATTACCGTTATCCTTGGTAGTGCTTGAAGAAAGGTTACTTATGTTATACTAGAAAAATGAGTGTTTAATTTTAAAGATTTTACTCGAAGGGGTCCCATAGTGATCGCCATTATGTTGGTGTCCCGTGTTTTGATAGTTTGTAAAATCAAAAAATAGAGGCAACATCAAACCAATCTTTAGAGTTAGAGGATCTAGTCCTCTTTGTTCTCACGAGAGGATCTCAAATGTTTGTTTGCTGAGTTTATCTTGTGTGCTTTTAAGGTATAGGTTTTAGACTAGTTATTAAGTGCGAGGTGTTTGTTTATTTGTTTGGTTGAATTGATAAAACGGAACATGAAAAGGTCTAGGAAAGATACACAGAATGGAGAAACATCTGGTTCATTGGGAAATGGAGTCAAGAAGAGGTCATAACATACTCATCAATGGATATGGGATATCAAAGGGAAAATCTAACTTGGCCGCGGGATCCTTTGGTTTTTGGAATGAGATGGACATCGATGATTTGGAAAGAGAAATTTGATTCTCAACGAAGAGACTTGAAAACATAACTTGAACAATAAAGAAATATTTGATAGATAGGGCTAACCATAAATTCTACAAACATTCTTTAAGAAAATAATGACTTCAAGACAACTTTCAAAATGAAATCTAAGATTTGGGGAACATCCTATTTCCTCAAAGATTTTATTTCAAATGACTTAGAAAACATAAAAGATTCACTTGATAATTGCGGTCATGAAAGAGGAACACCTAACACATCTATGATTACAACTATAAAGACCTTTAAGACAAATGTTTAAGCAAGGACAAGGGCTAGATCAGAACATGCCTCCTTGGCTCACTATATGGCTCCATCACCCCAAGGAGACTTGATAACGGCCTTTAAGTGGTAGCGGAGACAAGTAGGAGACACCATAAATCATCAGAAACCAACTTATTCGAACTATCATAGAAATAAGCAAGCATAGGGACTAAAGAGAGAGATTAAAGACTCTAAAATACCTCAGCGAGGAAGAAAACATGAAGCTTGATGAAGGATGAGAACGGATCTGGAGTGCTTCAAGAGTCATTTCTTAGCCTAAAAATTTCAACCTACTATAGTAGAGAAATTGTGGAACAAAATGAAAATAGGAGAAAACATGAATAATTTAGAATACTTCACCAATAGACAAGCTCATGGATCCAATGATAGAGCCTTCTCAAAAACGGGCATGAAACAACATCACCGGGGCTTCCAAAACCTCAATTTCTTCTTCAACTTCAACGGACTATGTATTATTTCGAGAGAATTTCGATATTCTGACTAGTGATCAACCAACCAACTTCTCGTCTTCTACAAAAGTATTTATAGAAGAATGAGGAGGCGAGATGGAAAAGATCTCCTAATTAATTAATACAAAGCTGAGCTTCTCGGCCTTTGAGGGCTCAATGAGGATGATTACATATGTGTCCTCTCTCTTAAATGTTTTACATTAAGACTTAAGCTCGGTGGGAGCTTTTGTTGACTTTTCAAGCTCTGTTTCATGATGTAATAACTTTCTGGCGATATTTTTTGCATTAAGTTCCTTTGGTGGAATTAAATCTTTGGCCACAGGCTAAGGAAAATATATTTTCTCTGCTCAATAACTTCGGCCCTATGTTTGAATGATTTGAGGCATAGGTGACTTTGTGTGTTGGGAGGAATCAATTTTCCTCGGATATGTGATGGAGGTCTTACATCGATAAACAATTTATGATTTACCTTTAACCATGTTTTAATTTGGAACTTTAGGTATTTGATTTTTATTTTTTAGCCGTAATCCCCACAAATTTGTCTTCAATCTTCGTGCCGGTATGTTTGTCTTCGACAACGTATTCTTTTGATTCATGATTTCGCTCACTTGTGTCTTGTTGATGTACGAGGCCACGCGGGGCTCATATGGCATCAATGCAGTGGAAACATTGACGAAACATGGACCTAGAACCCCGCAAATGGTTTCCTCGACAAATCAAAGGCACGAAATGTCTTTCCGTGCAGCCTTTCTTTAATTATAATGGATAAACCATTAATCTGTAGAAACACACAAAATATTGAAAAATTACGCATTGTGGGTTTAAGCACATGAGAGGGTGTAGGGAGAGAGAGCGTAGCGTTGGATGGCATCATCCAACGGTGTAGATATTTTAGAGGAGGTTAAAAGGCGAGCGAGAGGAGGAAAACATATCGAGAACCATTGATCGCGCAAATATCGACGTTAGGGTTCGTACCCAAAATCCTCTTGGTGGAGGGCAGATGACTGGAAACCATGGGAAGAGATCACAGTCACATCTGACTGGGCAAATGGGCAGTCAGTCCTAATCAGTGATCGCAATCAGTGAGGAAAACAAATATTTAAAAACACCCTCACGAAAGATCAGTGCTGATAAATGCTGAACCGTGTTCATGATCAGACAATACGACAACATGGAAAGTGAATAAAGGGTTTAAAAAGGATGAACGTTTCGCGATTGGAGAAAATAAGGGCCATCGGATGCGAGGGAGCGAGGAGGAGATGAATGGCTAAGGATCGGTTAGGGGTAGTTAATCGAAAGGGGGACAAATGCACATTGTGAAAATTTGCGATGTGATGTTGCGCGGGCGTTCGATCGGCGAAGAAGATCAATGGTGGATTTTGTTTCAAGTTATGCAACAATGGAAAACCCTTTAAAAAACTTTATAAACCCAAAATTTTAATATGATACGAAGGTTTTGGCTTCGGGGCGGGTTTTATACATATGAAAGGTGCCCTATTGCGGGGCCTTGTCTACATGAGACATTAATAAGCCCGAAGGCTTATGTATATATGGGCTAATCGGGATCGGGCCTTCGGAGAAACTTGGTCTTTTAATCTACCCATTCAATACTTCGTCCGATGGAGTGCGGGGGACTGAAGTCTGCTGGTTCTTAGGGCACGCGCATATGTGGGGAAGTTGTTAGGGGGCTTAGCGAAGGGGTCTAAACACGAAACATAAAACATGATTTTATGGATTTTTTAATGTTTTTCAAAAAAGTTTTCGGGGTTTCGATAAGGCAAAGAAAGAGTCTTAAACCTTATCAAAGGGGTTTTGATGGAGGGGAAAGGGAAAATATGAAAATGAAGAATTTTGATGAGAATGTAAGGGGTAGAAAATGAGGTTAGATTTTGGGCAGAAGGAGCAGAAAATGGTGATTTTGAAGCAATTTTTTCTTTTTGAAAATAACGAAATTTCGAGCTTTGAAATGGAAACGAGAAATGAAATTAAAAACGGAGGCATGAGGCCTTCGAGTCTTCAAGAGATAACACTTTTTAGCAATAAAATTTGTTCCTTGAAGGCTTCGAAGATTTTAGCCACTTTTGCTATAAAATTTTTTATAGGTGGCTAACATGTTAAGGCGGGATTTTTTTTTAAAATCAAACTTCATCATCAAATTTCAAACTATTCCCGTAACTATTCGGCATCTTCAACTCAATTTTCACAAAGACATAACTACTATCCAGGAAGCCGTTTTTCGAGCCATTTTTTTTAATCAGCCTAATTTTTAGAAGGATATTTCATTGGAGCTGTTAGTTTTATCTTTTCTCAGCTTCAATTTTTAAAATACAGAAATGCATGCTGATTATTCTCTTTCTTACTAATTACTTCCAATGGCTACCTCACATGGTAGATATGTAGAAAGTAAAGGGCTTTATAGAATAGCCATAAGGACGAAAACTAAACCTTGATGATGACAAAGTCGCTAAATGGGAAAAAAAACAAGATCGAGCACGAGAGTTGATGGGAATGTCCATTGTTCAAGATCTTTGATTTCATATCCTTGACATTGACACCCCTCAAGAAGCCCTGGACAAGTTAATCTTGTCTTTGGTGTTCAAAATCAAATCGGGGGCCACCAGGTTGAAAATGAGTTGCTTACTTTGGACCCTAATAATTTCTCCTTTATTGAAGACTTTTTGTCCAAATTCAAGTCCCTTAGACTTCTTTTTAGAAGGTTGTAAGGTCAAAAAATAAGATGGTAGCCTCATCTATTGCATTCTTGCTAAGCTTGACCCTACATACTCTATATTTGTTTCTTCCTTCCATTCCTTTAGAGAAGCCATAATTTCTTGGGGAACCACCTACGAGAATCCCTCTTTTGATTCCTTTTGTGATTCTTTGATAAGAGAACAGAAAAATCTTACACCTTGGTCTTATCACTCCTAAAAATTCTTCTAAGAAAGCCTTAGCAACCCAACAACAATCATATCAAAAGAATCCCAAGAAGCAATATCCCAAAAAGTAATTACCGAAACCAAACAAGGTCCTAAAAGTAGTTTTAATATGGAAATTGAAAAAACAACTCACCAAAATGATAAGGAAGATAAAAGCAAAGGGAAAAAGAAAGATAGACATTGCAACTTTTGTAATCGTGATACAGCCCCATATCGAGTCCAAATGTTTTAATAAGATGGAAGCCTTAGAAGTAGGAATGAAGAAGCACAACATCAATTTGGAGCACTCTTCACCTTCATCTTCAAATGGCACTTTACGCTTGTGGTTGTGAAGCATCAGATCTGGTTATGCATTAAATGTATCTTCCTCTTCTCATTCTCATGAGTGGCTCATTGATTTTTTGGAGCTTCTTATCCACATGGCCAAAAATAAAGCCATGTTTTTCTTCTTTACGTGATTGTAACACTAAACATATTTATGTTGGCAATGATAGATCTCTTAGTGTTGTAGGATCTGGAACCATTCATCTCGATAATGGTCGGCTTAATAATGTACTATGTGTTCCTACCTTGTCATACAAACTTAAATACGTTTGTCAGATAACTCATTAAATTGAAGGAAAATAATAGAATTCCCACCTCATTATGTTGTAATCAAGGACCTCAAAGATCGTAAACATATTTTAGCTACTCGAATAGGCGATGATTCCACAAGGTTGTATAAGTTTGAAAACTTTGGGTCATCATGTCTTCCCTGTTTTTTGGTTGCTCATAATGATGAAGTGAGAAATCTTTGGCATGAGCGATTTAGTCCTTAAAACTATCACTCTTGTTCAAACTCTATGTAAGGAAAATATGGTGACGAGTCTTCCTATGGTATCTTGCTGAGATGGTGTTTTCTCTGGATGTGTACTCGGAAAAATCATCGGGATAGTTTTGACAAACATGCCTCTTGGCATGCTTCAGCCTTTTGCAACTTGTGCACAATGATTTATGTGGTCCACTTCCTATTGTTTCTTTCTCCCTGATTGCAAGTACTTCTTAACTTTCATTGATGAATTTTTCAGACGCATGGGCATACTTCAAAACTCAAGAGTGAAGTTTTTAACATGTTCTTGTAAGGTCTTTGTTGAGAAACAATACGGACATCAAATTATTAAGTTAAGATCAGTCAATGGAGGACAATATGTTAACAAAAATTTTATCAACTTACTTGCCTTTGAACATGGCATTCAATTGCAACATATTGTTCCATATACTCCACAACAAATAATTGTAGTTGAAAGGAAGAATCACAACTTAAAAGAAATGGCTATTTGTATGCTTCAATCTAAAGGACTTGGTCTCAATTTTGGGCGAGAAACCATTAGCTGTGAAAATTACATAGTAAATCATACTCCTACTAAGGTTTTAAAGAATATAACTCCGAAGAAGCTTGGGCCTCAATCAAACCAGATGTAAGTCACTTTGTGTTTGAAGTGATGCTTGGGCCCATATTCCGGATGCGAAACATAAAGCCTTAGAACCTAAGAGTGAAAAATGCATTTTTATTTGGATATTCTAAAGATGTCAAAGGATATAGACTTCTTCAATCAAAATCCAAAAATATAATCATTAGAAAATATGTAAAATTTGATGAAAATATAGATCTGCGAGCCTAGTTCGGCGAATTGTGCCACCTTTGGCTGTGGTCGATTCGGCATATGTGCCACCTCTCTCTCTCTCTTCTATTTTTAATATCATTCCTTCTAGTTTAGATGATGACGGTGAGGATGAAATTCTCCTACACCTCTTGAAATTATTCCTTCTACTCCACATCTTCCAATATGGGTCCGCTCTACTCGGGATGCGACGGGTTCTCTTGCGAGGTGACCACTGCCAATCAACGACGTAAACATTCTTAGTTCGAAAGAGCCTCTTCCTTATTGGCTCAAGTTCCAAAAAATCATGATCTAGAAACCTTTGAAGAAGCCTCCGGTCATCCAAATTGGGATGAAGCTATAAATGAAGAGTATCATTCGTTATTGAAAATGATACTTGGGATCTTGTTCCTCTTCCAAAAGGAAGAAAACTTGTTAGATGCGGATGTGTTTACAAAACAAAGTTTGGACCGAGATGGAAAAGTGGACAGACATAATGCTCGTCTTGTTGCGAAAGGGATTTCACAAGTTAGAGAGAACGTGAATATACGGCTTTCTCTGATGGCAAATGAATTCTATACGCCTTGTTCTTTCCCTTGTTGCCTCCTTTAAATGGGAATTCCACCAGATGGATGTTAAATCTGCCTTCTTACATGGAGATTTGCATGAATAAATCTACATGGAACAACCCCCTGGCTTTATCCAAACCAATTCCATGCTTGTTTTTTGCCTTAGGAAGTCTCTCTATGGTCTCAAACAAGCTCCTCGGGCTTGGTATGCCAAAATGGATAGATTTCTCTTAGATAATGGCTTTTATAGGTGTCATTCTTACAACGATGTCTACACCAAGAAAGTGGGTAAGTCCTTCACCATCCTTGTTCTTTATGTTGATGATCTTATCCTTACTGGTAGTGATCCCAAACATATAAACCATGTGAAGTCTAGCCTCAAAAAGAAGTTTGAAATGACAGACTTAGGACACTTGCATTATTTCCTTGGTCTTAGTCTTGCAATCCAAAGAAGGTATTACCCTCTCTCGGTCAAGTATGCAGCGATATTCTACACCACTTTCACATGAAGGCGTAACCGACCCCTTCTCCCTTTCATTACGGAGTCCAAGCTTTCGAGTCACTTGCTACCCTTGAAGTTGATGCTACCTTATATCATCAACTTGTTGGTAAACTTGTTTATCTAACCCATGCCGTCTTGACCTTTCCTTTGTTGTTGGTCTTGTCACACGGTTTATGCACCAACCTCATGAAATTCAACCGGAAAACGGCTAAAAGAATACTTCTATATATTCTACGTATAGTTCGAGTTAAAGGATTCATTATAGTGCGGGAGCATCTCATTATGCGATGATGAACTACGATTTAGTAGATTTAAAGCAACGTCGGTTCAAGAAATTCATTATGTGATTTTCCGAGAAGATTTATAATTAAAGCATCTCCATTTTATTGGTTCATTGATTGATTGGTACAGTGACAACGATGATCGAAAGTATCTTGCGGGATATGTATTCACTCTTGTTTTAGGACCTATTTCTTGGTCTTGTAAACAGTGCCATCTCTCTCTTTCTTCGAATTTGAAGCGAGGTATCGCGATGCGATTGAAGCCGGGAAGGAAACCATGTGGCTTCGTAAGATCCTGTGTGAATTTCGTCTTCATCGACAAAATCCATTTTGCACTTTGGTGTGATAATTAGAGTGCCATTCAACTATGTAAAAGATCCGGTTCATCATCGGCATATGAAACAAATTGAAATCCCTTTTTACTTCATTAGAAAGCTCATTCATGATCGTGTTCTTGAAGTGCGATGCGTATCCAACCAATGATCAAGTAGCCAATATCTTTACAAAGGCTCTCACAGTGAAGTTTACCAAACTTCGATCCATGCTTAAGGTTCGGGAAATTTTTCATTAAGGGGGGGATAGGCTCTAATGCCTCCTTCCTTCTCCTATTGTGTCACTTTTGTAAATCCTTCAATCCTATCCCAATTTGTTCTTAAGGGGGATGTTAGGATATTTCCACACATAGGAAATAGGCTCCTTTGTGTCACTTTTGTAAATCCTTCAATCCTATCCTAAGTCGTTCTTAAGGGGGGATGTTAGGATATTTCGACAGAGATAGGAAATAGTTAATAATAACTTAGTCTAGTCTAGAGTTAGGTAAAGTTTGTTTCTTTACCATGTACATTTGTAGCTTATAATCCGACGGTCACGATTTGTAGTGATCATGATTTATCTCTCTCCCCTTGGTATTAACGACACTTGATGTTATGGCTTAGCACTGATTGGTCCATGATACGTATTTAAAGAGCATGGGGGTCATTTGTCCGGTAACCATTTATGAGAGAAATATGTAAGCTTTATTTTTATATTAATAAATTTTACGAAGTGGCCACGTTGGCTCGGGCCATGGACTATTTCCCTCTTTGAGCGTTTTAACCCACGTGATTATCTTTGGTGTCTTGATTTGTGATCTGTTGTGAGCGGTGACCTTTGGTTCTTATTCTAAGGAACTTACCACTGTAAATTCCTACGAATATATATTGAGGATATATAATATGGGATATATGGTATGGTTTAATTATTTTTAAGAAATGAAATGAAAAGGAAGTGTTGGCGGGTAGGTTTGTTATGGTTTAAAACTTTAGGATATGAATTAAATAATCGAAGATTTAAACCACACAAAATAATTTTTCCATAGGCGTATTTAGATTAGGAGCCAATCAAATCTTTTTAAAACATAATGAAGTTTTATTTTTCTTTTTTCTTCCCTAACGAGTTTTATTTTTAATTTTCCTTCTTTATTTAGAGAATCCCCAACACTGTACATTTTATTGACATGGATGCCTAAAAAAACATAATAGTTTTCCTAACATTTTTTAATTTTTCATTCTTTTGCATCCATATCCTACCTTATCATTTTGAAAATGATTTAACTACTTATGCTAACTTATCAAAAACAAATAATGTTACAATATTAGCTCCGGTTGGGAATGCTTCCCCTGCGGGATGCACGAGAACAACTGATTCCATGTGCCTTCTCCTCGGGCTATTGAGTCTTTCTTTGTAGAAAACAAATAGATTTCAAGTGATAAAAATGATTATGTACAATGATGATGTAGGATCTCCTTCGGTCTTGGATGTAGTGTTTCAAAAATCTGCCATTGACAAGAAGTGTTGAAAGGTGTCCTTCAAGATTATGTATAACAAATGTGTTGTTTCCTTTTACCTGCGCAATGTTTGAGAGTGGCCCAAACCATAAATTGTCAAACTTTCCATTTTTGAAATTATCTTATCTCATAGCATCCCATCTTAGAACTAGGTCTCCTTCTCTAAAATCTCTTTCCCTTACCTTTGTCAAAGAAAATTTTAATTTTATTCACACGATATTTCTTTAGTTTTATCTTCGAATCTCATCTATTTTCATTTAAATTAATGATCGATTAATCCTTCTAGAGAAATAATCGGTGTCATCGGTAGATTCTTGTAAAAGAATGAGCACGAAGCTAAATTTGGAGGAAAAATAATATCTTTTCCATAAACTAATTGGAATGGAGATTTACTTTGTTGATCTTTTGGAGAAATTCTATTTTCCCAAAGCATAAACCAAATGGCTCTCCCATGTTTTCTTGTGGTCTTCCAAAGTTTTCTGATTAATTTCACTAAACTCTTATTAGATGATTTAGCAAGACCGTTTCCTTGGATAATAGGGATTTGAGTGATGTAGAAGAATCGATATTTACGGGAAAAATTATCATTTTTATACTCTTTGAACGATGTGGAATTATACGATGACTATTTTTTGTGGGCAACCAAATGTTGGATATAAAATATTCTCTTCAATGGATTTTATTACAATTGAATCTATAACATTTCTTACGGGAATGGCTTCCACCCTCTTGGTGAAATAGTCGGTAGCATTCAAGATCCATCAGTCTTTGATTATTTGGATCTTTGGGTGGTTTCACCTATAAAATCTAATCCCCCTTTGTATAAAGGTGCTTATACAACTACGGAACTAGTGAAAGGGCTGCTAATTTTTTCTTACCAACAAACATCGATGGAACACGAGCTTTGACTTTTGATCCTACTTGTGAAAACAAAGTAGGCCAATAAAATCTTGCCCTCGGTATCTTGTATGTTGTTTCTTTTACAAAGCCTGTTAAGCCTCCACATATCCACGCCAAAACTAATCAATGATTAGTCGGTTTGTTTACATTGGGAAAAGTAGTAGAATATTAGAGGATCCTTCGAGTATAAGTTGGAATTGATAATGCGGTATTTGATGGATTTTAACTTGAGTTTTTACACATTGGTTTTGGAAAAATGAGTTGGAAATTCCAAATAGAATCATAAAATGAACAAATATCCTACATACCAATATGATAAAACAAACTTCTCCTCAACATGAAAAAGGATTGTTTGAGTTGAAGGTGAAGGTTCTTGTGTATTCTTTCCTTGCACTCCATGGGAAGGTTCTTTTGGATTCTCCCCTTCGGTATTCAAGGAAGGTTATTGTGGTTTTCTTCCTTTCCAAATTTGAAGAAGGTTCTTGTGGATGCTTATACGGAACTTCAAAAAACATAGTTTATTCCCAAATTTACAATTGGATTCAACTAACAACTTAACTAAACCACTGCCCCTTCGATAACTTGGTAGTTTTTATGGTAGGTCAAACTCAAGTATTTGAGTTATCCATATTCCTCTTAAACATCGTTAATACTGGTTATGTGAGAATATTTTAACAATATTATTGGGCACATAGGCAATGATAGTGGAATGGAGGGATATACATTCTAAAAGACTTTAGGGCTTGAACTAAGGTATAGGCTTGTTTTTCGATAATATCATATTTGAGTTGAATCTCTCATGACCTTACTAAAGAATGCTATAGGTTGATCATGGAAATACTCATTATTTTGCAAAAGGAAAGCTACGAGGTAGTTTCGGAGGTAAAAGAGAACATCTTTGAAAAGGTTCGAGTACTTCGGACTAGCTAGGTTGGGGCTTCGGAGATGGCCTTCTTTATTTGGTCAAATGAAAATCTTGCGAAACAATCCATTTAACTTCATGGTTCTTTTTGAGCATATCTATTATATCCTTCACTATTTACGCATAATTTGGTATAAGCCTTCTCAAAAAGTTAATTTTTCCTAAGAAATCTTGAATCTCTTTCTTATTTCTAGGCAATGGTAATGATTCAATAACAAAGATCCTTTTGGGATCAATAAATACTCCATAATTTGAAATAATATGACCTAGTAATTTACCTTCTTTGATGGTGAATAATGACTTTTTGGGGATTGATGAAATTTAAAACATCTTGCACCTTTCAAAAACTTTCTTCAAATTATTGAAAATTTTGAATGCAGTTAAAGAAAACGGTTAAATCATCTGAATAAATAACAATAATTTTTTTTACCTTCCCAAAAAAAATCCAAGTCCACTAGCTCTATAGAAATGTTTCTCTGTTTTTGATAGCCAAAAGTCTAGGCATACATGAATGTACCCCAAGGTGTGGTAAAAGCTGTCTTCTCCTTTGTCTTAAGATTCACCAATATTTGATTATAACTAGAAAATCCATATGAAAGTCTCTTAGCACTTGACACTTTTTGAAGTAATTGATCCATCTTTGGGAGTGGATAATTATCTTTCAAGGATGCTTTATTTAGGTTTCTAAAATCTACACAAATTCTTATTTCTTTGTTCTTTTCCTCATAGGGACTAAATTGCATCCCAACTAGAGTGTCTTAATAGGACAATAATTTGGGCATCTAAAATTTTTTTCGGTTGTTTCTATGGTGGGAAGCAAAAGCTTGGGTTCATCCTTCTTAAGTTATGTTGGTAAGGCTTTACATGTTTGGTTTTAGGGGAATTTTTATGCGCCGAGATTAAAGATGTGTCATAAGATTTTAGATCGTGAAGACTAGGCGAGAACATATTTATAATTCTTAAGAAGTTTGACATATTCATATTTTAAGTTCCCGGCGTTAATGATAAACAAAGTTTAATGTTTTAATCTCTCATCAATGCCAATATTTGTGTCTTCTATGTCATTTTTTGGTGAACTAGAAACGATTTTTGGGAACATCGTTTTGATCCACACAACTTTGCTAAAGGAACAAGTCCCTTGGGAATAAAATTATTTGATAGTTGAATTATACCATGATCAACTACATTTTGATTTTAGATGCGAGTTTTCCTTATTTTGGGTAGGTTGCTTTAATATCTGAATTATCCTCTTCAATTTGTAATATAGAAAATTTGTCAATGACTGCGAGAAAGGATTTTAATTGCTCATCGTCTTAAAATATTTTCCGGTGTTTAAGGTTGTCTGAGTATTGATGTCCCATATTTGATTTTTATTTGATATTGAATTTGAAATTGATTTGGAATCTTGAAAGAACTAGGATTTGAAACAACTAATGAATACGCATGCGAGTTTTCAATAAAATGCTTGTAGGTGAATTCATTGTTCTTTCATGACCAAGGTGGTCCACCGAAATTCTTGTTTGTCTTTGGTCTCCTTTATCATTTAACTTCTGCCAATGAGAATTTCATATTGTCTCCTTGGAAGTATATGAACATATAAAATAGAACATAGGTATATTTAAATACCTCTTCTATCTTGAAGACGAGAAATTCTTGATGAATGGATTCTACAAGGAAGTTGCGAAATTAGACATGATGGAAGGCTTGGCATCATTGGAAAAGATAGGGAAGAAATCCTATAATAGCCTCATCTATGTATTGGTCAAGGTAGTAGCCAAGAAGGTAATATAGGACATGGTTGTTGCTTGGTTCTCTCGGGGAAAGAGGGATGAAGGATAAGGAGGGATTTTTTTAGGAAATTCAACATCTTGTGTTAGGAATAGTTCTAAGGTTTGGGTTCTCAGAAGATCTAATCTATGATATATTTCAACGGAGCACCATGAGAGATAGGGTACCATTATTGACTATGGGAGATAATATCTTTTGTGTGGCTGAGGGTTATGGTAAACAAAACTTGGCCATTAGAATTGACTATGACTCCGATTTGGGCGGAGTGGGGAACTGACATTTCCTACAGTGAAATCGGGAGCACCGTGGGTTGGAGGAAAGATAAAATGGGAAGATTAGACTCCCGGAGGTAGGATTTCATTGGATTTTTCAATCCATTTCTCTTCTAGCCAACAATACATTTCAGAATGTCGATATTAGAGTGTGTTTTGTAGATTCGATAATCTCTGTGAGCCATAGGGATGTGATGAAGGTACGAGGAGGGAAAATCAAAGGATTGACATTTTCCTTGGGATTTTTATCTTTGGGAGGCATAGTGGCTACAGCGATGGTCGCAAAGGGAAGAAATAAATTTACGTGTCATCGAAACGGGGAAAAGAAATGGAGAATGGTAAGATTGGAGGCATTCCTCAAGCAATTGTAGCACTTCTAGGTCGGTAAACAATGTACAAAAAACAAATTATAATAATGCAGCAATGAGAAAAGGAATTTGCGAGAGAGATTTAGCCGAGGCTTAATAGTGAAAATTGATATTTACGTTGATGGCACGAGAGTTAACGAATAGGTAATTGGAGATTTTACAAATGGAATTATGAAGGAGAACATTTAATTGGGTAACGGGTAATGAGGTGGCGGCGAAGGGAAGCGTGCGCAATGATCATCCAAGGTGAGCGGTATAGTGGAAACGGGAGGGTAAGGTGGTTTGTTGTTTTACAACGCTTAGAGTCCCGAACTCACGTGGAGGTGACATGTAAAATCCCGACGGTTTCCAAATACAATTTTTTTCAAACTCCAGCCGCCCCCCACACGGTGACAAACTTCACATGGTGGAGGGGGCCCAAGACCGTATGGGTCATTTGATGGCGACATACGTTAAGGATGATCGTCGAATATTAAGGAATGTGCAAGGATGATATAACTGTGATGATGTGATTGGTGGGGTCGGGGATTTATTAAATAATGCGTCGAGATATATAAGAGAGAATTGTATAAGGAAATGTATGGAAATGTTTTTAATTAAGTGAAATGAGGAAATATGGTGGGGAATATAATATGGGATATATGGTATGGTTTAATGATTTTTAAAGGAAATGAAATGAAAAGGAAGTGTGGCATATAGTTTTTTTATGTTTTTAAAACTTTAGGATATGAATTAAATAATCGGATTTAAACCATACAAAATACTTTTTCCATAGCCGCATTTAGATTATTAGCCAATCAAATCTTTTTAAAACAAAATGAAGCTTTCTTTTTCTTTTTGCTTCCCTAACATTTTATTTTAATTTTCCTTCTTTATTTAGGTATCTAACACCTAACATTTATTGACATGGTTACCTATAAAACATAACAATTTTCCTAACATTTTTTTAATTTTTCATTCTTTTGCATCCATATCCTACCTTATCATTTTGAAAATTATTTAACTACTTACCAACACAACTAATAAAAAAAAATAGTGTTACAACATGTGGTACTCAAGTACCTTCTCCATTTGGTTTTAATAGGGTTTATGGTTATGTTAATAATTCGGTCATGCAAAGTCCTTCTAGCTCTTTTGGTAAACGTTGTTCATAAATGTTGGGGTTATGGGCAATTTTCTGCCTACAAGAGTTGTGGGTTTTCTAGTTTTATTTGTAGTTTCACATAAATTTACCTATGGTGTCTTCTTAGTGTTCGTGGCCACTCTCGTTGTGCTTAAGCCTTACTATCTCATAGTTTTTTCCATGAGAGTTGGTTAATATACCACACTTTCTCTTTGTTTACGTACGGAGTAAATCGTCTTTATGGCTTCTTGACAACACCTTCCTAGTCAGGGGTGACACTCCATCACGACTTTTTCGTGGTAGCTCCTCTAGAGTTCGTAAGAAAATTATCCCCTAATACAGAGGGAAAAGTGTTTGGAGATCATGTCTATTTCTCGAATTCGAATATTGGAGGCAACAACCTCAAGTGGGTACCACACACGGGAAGTTTCACAAGAGAAGGCTTCACTTCATTCACTCCATAAACCTACATCAACAATTGGAAACTCTACTCAACATGGTTATTAGAGACAAGCAAGTACACAAATACAAGCTCTTTGCATATCACGGAGAGATAAATAGAATTATGATGGATATAAGATATAACTTGGATGATATGGTTGCCGGACTATATCAAATATAACATTGTGTTGTCTCGAGATTTGAATAGCTGAATCAAATGAGCAACATATCACTCATATCCTCAAGCCCAGCTCTTCCACCACTCTTGGGTAAATAATCATCTTGGACTAGCAAGTCCACCAATCAATTTGTTGGTTGGTCCGTCCTTAGTAATAACACCCAGCAGGTTGTTGGTTGGTCTAGTCATAGTGATAATTTGTGTTTTTGTAAACAACGTCTTGATGATTTGGTTCCCTTATTTTTCGGCGAATACTAGGTATTGTAACTCGTTTTAGGTTTTACTTGACTTAGTTATAAAGCACACTTCATAGGAACTGGTATTTAGTTTTTTGGTAATTGGTAAATCGAATTGCTTACCTATGCTTATCTCTGGTGGTAGACAAGATTTCTCACGTCACTCTTTTGGATGCCTTTTTTCTAGGTGTTTTTAACAACTTTCAATATTAAAACTTTTAATATTAATAAAGAAAATCAAGTGAACAAATTAAAAAAGAAAAGAAAAAGAAGAGAGTAGTTAGCACGAAAGCAATGGTTGGCCTGTAATTGAGAAAATAAATTAAAAACTCTAAGACGGGGAACCCTTGAACAATTCTGATACGGCAGTCATCTTAGAGGACTTGACCTAGATCACTCATCAGAAGGTTAAATGCATATTTTGAGCACTCAAAACCTTAACGATACTTTGATTTCGTGGACAAGTATGTGACAGTCCATTTTTATTGTGCTCAGGTTAAATGCATATTTTGAGCACTCAAAACCTTAACGATACTTTGCTTTCGAGGACGAGTATGTGACCGTCTATTTTATTTACTACTTTGACAGTTGCTTCTTGGCTTGTGATGCATGCAACCTATAAAACTCTCTTCTTTGGAACATCTGATCACGTATTCCATTTAATTCATCTAGATTCTTTATACGTTTTTTCTCGTGCCATAATTGAACCGTCAATTTACATGGACACGTGACCCGTTAGGAAAAGTGATTGAAAAACGATAAATTCTCTGCATATATTACATCACGAATAACATTTTATGCAATCCAATCTCAAACAATGTACATAATGTCTATTCATGTTTTTCTGTAAATGACAATCCAATTTATTTAACTCGTGAGTGATGAGAACCCACGTTACACGTACTGCACCAACAATTGATATTGCCTATTACGACAACTAATAAATCGTAGTATATGTTCATCGTTAGATTTAATTTCATTTAAATTTCACAGTAGATATATACTGTTCCATCGCATTTAGTATCATATAAATTACGATAAAGCTTTCCTGTCTGTTACAACTATGCATATGATGAAACACATTGATATGTACTCGCCTCCATTAGATCGCCTATTACATTATGCATAGCTGATGAAACACGACCCAGTATGTACTCGCCTGCATAAGATCTAATGGAGATAGGATCATAAGATCCAAAAATATTGATCAGTACAGACAATCATTAGATTTTGATTGGTGAAGACATAAGTTCCAATAGGAGACAATATGTATATTTGGCATACTAACCTCAGCCTTCATTACCACTAGGATTTCTTTGATGTGACTAGGTATTGATATTTTCTTTACTTTATGAGTAATATATTTCAATTTAAAACTCCTAAATTTTTATTTCTTTAATAATTTAAAAATATGAGATATGCTATAAGGTTTAACTATTAGTAGCATGGCGTGATATAACATTTAGGTACAACTTATTAGTCCCTCCTTACCATGACCCAACGAGTATAGCGTTCTCTTGATCATTTACGAGCTATTAAATTATTTGTTCACCATAAATTTTAGGCCTTTACCAATGTTTATTGTTGGCAATTTCAGTGCAATAAATTTTTAACCACTTTTGAATTTCTCCACTTATTTCCAAGCATCACACTGCCTTTATGTTATTTCGGTGAGAGAAAGTTTTTTTATCCTATGTTTTTTAAAACAAATATCACAACAAGTTATTTTATGAAAAAGTTTTAAAACAAATATCGACAAGTTATTTTATGCAAACTAAGAAGGTTGGGGCAAGTAAGTTATTTTATGTAAATTTTTTAAAACTAAGAACACATTGTGCATTGCATTACATATCCAAAGCCGAAGCCTCCATTTCGAGCACGAGGCTACTTGTTGCTTCTTCTAGCCACTTGTCACCTCTTTTATCTCCTGTCCCCTCTTTGTTCCACACAATATCCTCCTCCCCTCCCTCTTCATTCCTCTTGCCCCTCCTCTTTTGTACATCGTAAATACATTGTTCTTCAAATTAATCATTTTCTAGTGTTGGTTCTTCAACCGGATATAAGAAATTATCCAAGCATGCTCATGTTAGCCTATTGTTCTCTACAATAGTTTAGCTTACAATCAATACAATGAATGAACCCGCTTGTCTCAACTTACAACTCCATAGCACAAGTGCTTGACTTCTATTTTCTCAACTTACAACTCCATAGCACGAGAGAATTAGCATGCCCTCCATGCACTTATGGGAGATTTTATTGGCCATGCCCTCAGGACACACTTGCATAGTGATTTTTTTAAAGAAGAAGCCAACAAGGGTTCTACAATTGGAGATAGTGATTCTTTTTTACTAGAAGAATCAACAAGGCTAGGATCTCTGGATGGACGGAAAGGTATCTACGACTTAATAGATGGAAGTGGTTGTTGAGGTTTTACGTCCGAACTACCCCCCAGAAACCAACAATTTTTTTCGGTAAAAGAGCCAAAAAGATACACAAAAACCAACTTAGTGGACATGAGTTTCTATTTTCCTTAAAATTATCAATGGATGCAATAGATTAGCGAAGTTGATAGACTTATATGTGAGCTTAAATTTTGAGTTTTGGTTCAACCTTGGAGGCCATTAAGGGATAAGAGACAAAATTTCAGTACCCACAAAGTTTGGAGTGAAAATTGTAGATGGAAAATTAGAGAATCAAGGAGATATTGCATATCTTTGAGCGCACTACAAAGGAAAGCTTAAAGAGACTCAATGTCGAGTACATTTATCATTATTACCGACATTGTATTAACACTAGAGTCCCCATTGAAGCCACGGTTTGTATGGATATCATCTTATTTTTTCATTGCATTCTTATTTGTTGTTTCATAAACTGTTTTCATAGAAGACACCATTGAAAACCCACAATAAAATACGAAGTAGTGATTGATAATCCTGATACTCAGTTGACCCCAATACAAAATAATCATTCATGACTTTGTTTTTATTTTTTTCCTCTTTTTTCTTTGGGGTTTTCTTCAATGACGGTGTCTACACTATATCTGGGTAAATTCAAAGTATTCTTCAATAATGGATGTTTATTCTGTTAACTAAAACAAGTTCATCATTTTTATGGTCACACCTATGTGAATACTTTAATTGATGCATTCTTTTTCTTTGTTTTACTCCTTTAATTTCCAATTTATATGTTGCTTGTTTATGTTTCCGAAATGTATCGGTATTTGGAGAACTTAAGAAATTAGTAGAATAAGGGAAAATAAAATACATGATACTTTATGATGCTTACGCATCAACAATTTGAAGATCTCATGTTGTTCATCCTATAATGAAGTGAAAATAGAGTGTTCATTGTGGACTAGGAATGGAGAGGAAGAAATTATTCCAAATTGTAGGTAAAAGGAATGTTGAGGCTCAAATTTCTGCAGCTTGTAGATAATTTCTCTAATTTTAGAAATTACAAAGCTATGGAACTACTAATTTTAACTTTGTGTACCTATGATTTGGGGACCTATGATTCTGATTCAAACAACATTGCATGCTGAATTTTGTAACAGAGATAAATGTTAAATTACATCACTTTGAGAGTGCCTCGATCGAATATGTATACATTTTTATATTGTAAGTACCTTTACTAGGCAATGTGTCATCTCTATAATTCATTGGTAATTAGGATTTTATTTATAGGGGTACAGAAAAGGTTATCCTCTTTCCATGCACCATAAGGAAAGAGACATCACTACTTTAAGGTAATATATGAACATAGATAACTAAATGAGCTTACAAATAAGTAGAAGTGGATTCACCAATATACAAAAAAGGGTTTTATGCCACAAGTGTGTAAAAACCACCTATAGCCTAATTAATTCTCTTTTTATATAAAAAATCATTTAAATAAACTAAATCCTCGTACACATGAGAGAAATCAAAGTCTTGAAAAAATTGATTGGTATACATTTAATAATATTAGATCGGAAGTAAAAAGCCCATGTGTAGTTGTTTTCGGAAAGAATATAATTCTCATTTATTTTCATTTAAGAGAATTCATAGGACCCGAGGGTTTAATTTGAAACGACAAAAAAATGGTTAAAGTTAGAAATTATGCATCTTTATTTACCCTTATTGCATTAAATTCCCACCTTATGGTTTCATTTAGAGATAAATATGAAGGCAGATGCACCCTCCTATTCATGGTTTCAGTATTGGGTTTGATAAAGGATGAAAACAAAGCTTTGTGAGGGGTGTTAGCGTTTGAGTCTTGCATTTACTATTGCTCCTTTGGTGGAACATTCTCTTTTGAGATAGAGAGTGAATATATTGTGGATGCCCCATATAATGTATAATTAGGGCCGAGAGTTTCCTAATAACAATAAATTCCCATGTTCCTGAATTTGGTACATCATGCTTCCAAATACGTGCCTCACCTTGGTGTAACATGAGCTTGACCCTAATCTTGTGAACAACAACTTGAGAATGAACCTTAATTCCATATTTAGTAAGGCCAAGATTGAACATGGGCCTGGTTGAATTTGTGTGTAAGTTTGAGCACAATGGATTTGGAATGGGAAGAGAGGTGTGCATCTAAGAATACAAAATTAAGGCTAGAGGGCCAATTCTGGGATACCTCCTAAATGTGGAATTGACCTATAGATTTTAGGGTACACAAAAGTAGCTTTGACAAGGCACACGGATTAAGAAAATTGAAACATCTGAAGAGCAAAATAACAACAAGCATTAATGCAACATAGGACTTGGAAGGTCTACTGAGTCAATTTTATATCTCCTTGCCCATCCATGCCCAACAGAAAATATTGGCATGCCCTACGATAGTAAGTAGCAATAGGTATAAGTATGTATGCTATTTTACATGGAGACAGAGGCACATGGACCTCATCGAGGCCAAGGTCCATGTATCCATCGTATATTACCTCCTTCATGCATTTAAAAAATCCTTTGAAACAGCAGACTTTAATTTCAGCTCGTTCATATTTTTGAGAGTTGGTTTTGAAGCTCTTGGTGTCGAGTGGTGTTTTTAGAGTGAAGACTCATTAAGAATAACAAGGGATGAATTAATTCTAATAGCTGACTGTGAGCTCTCTATTCTCGAGTTTGACCCCTACAACACCTAAGAATACACATCCCATACTTGTAGACTTATTAGAAAGGTGTTGGCGGAGACGGAAGTGACACATAGACCAAATTTTTCTAAAAAGTGACAAAGTTTCCTCAACTAATTCTCAAAGAGGTAAATACATGTAGCTTGTTGACACAAAAATTCTATTAATATGCTAGGTGCTTCATGATAATATACATTTTTGAAGGTAGATATGAGGGAAAGAATAAGCGGAGGAAGGATAAATCAATGTGTGGTTTCTTTTGTACTTTTAGGAAAACAACTAATGCTCACTTAAAGAAAACCCATCAGTACAGATTTTGGTAGTATCCCATTCCCGGATGCTTCTTCCATTTATATTGGTTTTTATTACGTCAAATTAAAGTATTTTATCTTCATTGATGTAACTTTATCTGAATTTCTCATTGCTTCATTTGGATATTCTCTTTTGCTCCAAATGTACTCCTATTTGCATGGGTAGATACGTAACTATTTTAAATGGATTTCCTTCCTCCATTGATGGTATTCTTACGTATCATTTTTTTGAATTTCCAACATAACTACGGGACATTACGCAATAATGGGCGAGAAATTGCAACCATGTCCAATTCCTTTGTTCACATATAAATAAAATGGTTGATATGTTTGTTGTACTTTTAGTAAACAAATTATGTATATTCCCAACTATGTTTATATGCGAGCTATGGATAAGTACTCTAGAATAAATTCTATGAAAGTACTATTTTGAAAAGCCCCAATGTCCATTGTTCATCAAAGCAGAATATATTATAAAATCACTCTCTACACATCAAACATTTTTTACTTTTGAATAAACATTGGATATTCAGGATTTGACAAGTAAAGTATTCTTTAAATTATTTTCAATACTATACACATACATCACGAGTAATAAGCATGCTCAAGTTTTGGTTTCATTATCTTAAAGGAAAATATAATATACAAAGCTACTAATATACTAGAAGTGACTACTCCAAGTGATGACCCCTTCCACTTGGCAACCACCACACATGAAACATAATTGGTTCTTCACTATCATATCCAATTTGATTAATGTTGGTAATCAAAAATCAAGAGAGGAGAGATACCCTTTGCATCAATGATGGAAAAATCCACATAATATTAGAGATTGTAGGGGCATGCATTTCTCATAGAAGAGATGAATATTGTTGTATAACGAAGGATGGTTAAGTGCGGGGTACCACTCCTCACAGTTTCCACTTAGAAACATGAGAGCCTGAATTATCCTCATACTGTGCCCTCTAATGATAAGATTTCTCTCCCTTTATTATACAGGTTATCTTCCTATTGTCCTGTTTTTTCATTGTTTCAATTTTCTTGTTTTGATGCATGTTGTTCTTGGACTTTTTTTATTTTGTGTAAAATATTTTAGGAGTCCCCATAGTGTGCACACCTATTCATGTTTCATCTTTATCCAAGTAATTTCTTTCTGAGGGAAAATAGCGACAATGTTGCACCTCTAGTTTAGAAAATTTTCACCCTTGCTTCACTTATTTCCAACTTTCTCACATTTATTCCCTCACTGCACCTAGTTTCACCCATACATACTAGTATGGAATTATTTATTATGATACTTAAATCTACTAATATTGCTAAACTCTAGAATGTGTATTAATTTGGCGTAAGTGGAAATATGGAGTATAGGTGAAAATGATATATTCATTTTCATATATCCTTTTTGAATGCAATTTCAAATAATATGCGGTGTACCCGATCAATTGCGGTGACATAAATGGATGTAATATACCTGTAGGAAAAATAATGGTGTAGTTAAAAGGGCGGAAGAGCGATTCAATTTCCATGGAATGTGATCTTGAAGTAGAATAATATGTTCCAATGCCAAAAGATGAAGTTCATAAGAAGAAGATAGTTCGGGTGAATTTTGTCTTGTATATGCATTTTCAAATTAGCTACTCTTTATTTTCCTAAATTTATTGTACAAATAGGTACTTCTAAGTTCTTACGGTGTTACTTTAAAATTTCAATGAATTTATGAACCATGCACAATTTTTTGGTTGCTACTACTATGAAACTAACTCAAATAAAGGAAAAAGATAGATCAATGAAATCACAAAATTGTCCTCTTCAGAGGGAAACCTCCTTTACATTACATAAATGAAAAATTCTTGGATCTTACAAATGATAATACCTCCTTGGTATATATAGGAGTTTAAGGGGTCACAATATAATAAGAGCCTACATAACAAAACAATTTAAAGGGCACATGTAATAAAAACATGGGTGATACATGGGCACACCAATAACAATAGGGGGCTACACTAACGATAATAGTAGGGAAGACACTAGTATTATAGGGACATAACATGGCCCTCTCCTTCAAAAAATCATTTTCTACGATACTCAGTACTTGCCTTCTATGTAAAATTCATATCCTTCCATGTGGACTCTTTAGCGGTAAGTTCTTCCACTTAGCTAGAGATGCTCTCAAATCAATCGATTATGTAGTTCTTGGTTTATTTTCGGTGACTTCTTCATGATGAAGTATGATTTTCCTTCTTGATCGGGTCTGGAAAAATTGTTTGGATGGGGAGCTTGTCACCAATAACATTCTTGGTATGAAACATGGAAAATTAGATTATGTCAGGAAGATAGATGGAAATCTAATTTGCATACCAGGCTCTTTGAAGACATCTTTTGAAAGAGTTATAGTACTTGGGAGATAATTTACTATCCTTCTTAGCTTGTTTTAGGGACATTTGTTTGTAAACCCTTGCGTTGTCTAATAAAAATACCTTGTCACCTACATCAAAACTTCTTTCACTGAAGTGACTAGTGTCCATCATTTGTTTTTCATTTGATTATGTGTAAGAATGAGATTGTCCTTTAACAACTAGAACTTGTTGTTGATGCTTGATGTGATATTAGAATGCTTGAACCTTATAATCTCCTCTTAAATATGATGTGATGAATGGTGGATGATATCCATAGAATACCATAAATTGGGTCATTTTTTGCGCTATGATATGGAAGCCCGTGTTATACCATTTAGCTAGGGTAACCACTTGACCCATTGTGTTTTTATCATATACAAATCGAGGAAGATATCCTTGTAGACATTTGTTCACTAACTCATTTTCCCATCTGATTGGGGATGATAAGATGAGCTATGAGTTAATTGAGTACGAAGACATGAAAATAATTTTGTCCAAAAATTTCGAGCGAAAATGGGATCTGTCACTTACGGTAATATTTGGGTTTCCATGGCTTTAGAATCATTTCCATAAACGCGATAACAATTGTACTAGATTTAAAAGGACGGAATAATGCCAAAAAGTGTGCATATTTGGTAATTCTATCAACTACCACCATGATGACACTATTTCCTTCATACTTGGGTAAACCATTGAGACCTCCTCCCAACGTTGGCTTGGAATGTCTAAAGGTTATAACGGACTGATATATTAATTTCCTTAATTTTATTTTGTTGGAAAACCAAACATTCGCAAAAAATTCTAAATATAAGATTCTAGAAGTCCATCCCAAAAACATTCCTTCTTGACTTACTGTAGTAAGTTTTTGAAAATCCCAAGTGCCCTCTAAAAAATTGCGGTTCAAAATAATATTTTGCTTGAGTTGGGAATTATTACAAATACATAAGAGATATTTGTACCATAATGAATCATTTTTTTCCATATATTATATCAAATGTACTCGGATCTTCTTGCAATTTTTGAATTAGTTTCCACACCTCTTCATAATTCTCCCATTCATCCATTACTTTGGTTATCAATCGAGTTGGATAATAGAAATGAAAAATAAATCATTCCGCATGCTCATCATTTCTTGAGAGTGCATCTCCAACAACATTTTCTTCTCTTTTTTGTATATGATTTCAAATTCATAACCCAATATATTTGTGACCCATTTTTAATGTTCTTAGAAGATAATATTTTTCCAAAAAAGTATTTAAGATTAACATGATCTATTTTTACCTTGATGTTTCTTCACATTGGGTGTGGTCTCCATTACTTTAGGGCATGTAGTGTGTTGCATTCCTTCTCATAAATAGGGTTTTGTAAATACTTTCCTTTGATTGTTTGATTTTCAAAAGCAAAGGTCTTCCTTATTTCATTTCAGCAATAATTTCTATTTCTTTGAGGCATCACATTTTGTAAACAGTTTTTGTGAAGTTAGGTGTAGCTCAAATAGGCACTTGGCACATTGCCTCTTTAAGATGTTCAAAGGCTTTATTTTCTTTTGATTCCCAGAATGCATATTTCTTAAGTAATGTTTTTAGAAATTCTTCCTATTCTCCCATATTGTTAACAAACTTGGAATAATACCTATCAACTGAGAAATCCTCCAAATATGATTTATGTTAGTGGGGATTTTCCATTCCTTAATGACTTTAATTTTTTTAGGGTCTACCTCAATGCCCTCATGAGATACAATATGACCCAAATATTCAACCTCTTTGTACTCCAAACAAAAATTTCGAGGTTTTTTTATTTCATGTTGAACATGATCCTTCAAGACTTATTTGTAGATTAATATATCACCAAAAAATACCAACACGGATTTTCTAAGGAAGGGTTTGAAAATGGAAATCCTTAAATGTTGAAATATGAAGGTGAATTAGTGAGGCCAAAAGGAATGACCGAAAATTCATAACCACTTTTATGGGTTATGAATGTTGTTTTTAGAATGTCTTTGGTCTTCATTCACCGATTTCATCATATCTTAAACAAAGGTCTATCTTGGTGGAAATGTAAGTTTATCCATGTAATTCATCCAATAATTCATTAATGATAGGAATGTGAAAATTTTCTTTAATAGTTAGCTTCTTGATATTATTATAATCAAGAAACATATGCTACGATCCATCCTTATTATGCACCAATACTATTGGAGCGGAAAAACCTTGACTAGGTTGAATTATACCAACCTCTAACATTTATTAAACCATACGTTTAGTTTCACTCTTTTGGGAATAGGGATATCTCTAAGGTCGATGTTTGGAGGAACACGCCATGGAATCAAATGAATAGCATGATCATGATCACGAATAGGTGGGAGACCTTTGGGAGTATCAAATACCTTGGAATGATGGTCTAAGACTCTTTGGAGATCTAGAGAAATAGATGATTTTGATGTTTAGACCCTTAGTAGAATAATTGTGCAATTCGCCCTTCTGCTTTTTATTTCTTCAAAAGTTTTGTCATATCTTTAAAGTTGATTACCTTTCTACCGTTTTCAACTGTGATACCCCTTAATTCAGCTCGTTTCCCTTCCAAAAAAAAATTCCAAGAAAATTTCTTGAAAATTAAAAGCTAGTGTTGCACTTGAAGATTGCTGTAATCATTGGACTCTAGTACAAAATAAACAACACCCATTGAATGGAAAGCATTGTACTATTCAATCCATATTCCCAGTGATTATATTGATATTATGGCACTTTCCTAGAGAAATTTATAGTTCCTCCATTTGCAGCCATCACTTGACACCTATAGGTGTTTGATATAGGAAACAATTAATTCCTTAGCTATCTTACGATGAATAAAATTATGAGTACTACATGAATCGATCAACACTATTACCTTTTTCTTCTTGATATATCCTTCTACCTTGAGTGTTTAAGGAGTGGTAATTCTTGCCAATCTATTGAAAGATATGGTCATATTCATTTTCTTCTTTCTCATAGGTTGGTTCTAGTGCTCTATGCTCTCCTTTTTTGATGTTTCTAATTCCTTTTCTTTCCCACTCTTCACAATCTATGTAGAATAACTTCTTCTCGGCCTGTGATGACCTTTAGTGTATTTTATATCACGAAGCTTTAGAAATGTTTTTCTATTTTTTTCTCAGATTGTTGTGGCGTCAAATTTGTAGGTTGTGGAGTGATAGGAATGACACTTCCATCTTTATATTTTGAGTGGTAGTCTTACTTGTTTCCATAATTTTTCTTCCAATTTTCTTCCCTTACCACAATTCCTTCTCCTTGAATCGGGTTCCAAAGGCGAACCTCATGTTGGATGTTATCCTTCAAAGTTCCTATGAAGACATCAATCTTATACGCTTCCTTTGGAATATCATTTACCCTGATATTCAATTTTTGACTATTGAACCCTTTTGTTTTTGGTTATCGGTGGCTAAAGAAGGTGTTTTCTCTTTGTATCCTCATAATGTGCTATCATTTCCATCATAAAAAGCTGACCAAGTGACAAGTGGTTTATGAGGACAAAGTAATTGATACCATACAAACTAATTGGGTTCTAAATATAAAGTTGAAATGCATACCTATTTCATGCATTTCATATCCGAAGATCAAAATATTTCTTCATCTGTAGCATCCATGTTATCGGATCCTTTTCATCAAACGTACTCGGATTGATCATTGAATTGTGGTGGTTCTTCAACCCTAAATTGGAGGATATAAAATAATAATTCATATTCCTTTTCTCTTCATCATTATTTTCATTGATATCCTTATCACCATTGGGAAGCCTTTCTTCTACCAATTCTGCCAAACCTTCCTTGACCCCTCTATATTGACATTCATCATTGCATTCATGCCTAATTTTAAACCATCATTCAAAATTCCATGTACCTTTCTATGCCAATCTATATTAACATTCATCATGGATTTGAATTAAATTTTTGTTACTTTTTTGTGAGAGAGAATTTGTTCCTCATGGTCTCGTAAATCTGATATATCATATTGCATTTCTTTCTCTTCTTCATGCATCATAGAAGATATTTTTGGTTTCTTACTTGGTGTATGCATTTTTTTTGTTTTAGAAGTTTTAGTTGTAAACAATGATATATATGCTTCACTATGGCCTTTGAATCACTTCAAACTTATTTTCAAAGAGAAAAATTATGCCAAAAATAAAAAAAATACACCTTTTCTTTGTTTTTAGGAGCTCTATGTCGAAACAATTGTCATTGCTAATTTCAAATCCCCAAGATCTAAAATTTTGTCTTGTAGTATCTATACGAGTCTTATTTCCAACCCCATAAGTTTGGTGATTGGATTCTTCGAAAAGAGTTAGCACCCAATCTCCCACAATGTCTGATTATACACTTATTAGGTAGAGAGAAATTGTACGGAGTGCCATGTCTGTCCTTTGTTTCAAACTTCGACCCCGCAAAATGATATCAAACCTTCTAGAATTTATTTCAATTTAAATAAAATTTTACGAAATTGAAATGCGATCACGAGAGAGAAAGTTATGACGATTTTCCCTAGGTCACAGTTGAGATGGAATTCTAGGAAATGCCAAAGGCCTAACTTCTCCAGTTATATGTCCGGAAATATAATAAACCAATATATAAATTCGTACACGGTTAAATAATATTTATTCTCCACATGGATACAATTTTTCTTCTCACGCTTCATAAAAAAATGTTATAGCGAAAATTCCAATATGACATGTTTGAAGAAGTGAAACACTAGAATCCAAAGCTATGATACTAAATTTTATAAGACCATCTCAAAGAATAGAAGAAAAAATAGATCAACGACTTAAAAATTTTCCTCTTCGAGGGAAAAAGCTCTTTTAGATTACATAATGAACAATTCTTGGATGATAAAAATGATATGACCTCCTATCTTCATGAAGGTCCTATATTAATAACGAGAGCACAACCCATGTCCTAAGTTGTGCTCAAGCATTAATATAGGACCTCCATGAATAAAATTCATCTACCCTTTTTACGTAATGTTTCCCTAGCCATATTTATTTTCACGACACTTGTCCGGTGGACTAGATCATACCTCATAGAGATACCTCTTTACATAGTTTTGAAATGATCTATGATTTTCTTTTGAAGTTTCTTTCCTTTTGTTACTAGATATGCTAAATTTTAGCTTCCGAAAATCACACCACTTATACCATAATATTAATATTTGTATGACGTGGAATTATTCGAATAATTACATTAACCTAAAGATATTTTTGTTTTCTTGAAAAAGTTGGCCATGTTTTCCATTTTATTTTAGAAGTGCATTTCTTGCTTGTTTCGGGAGGGATGGTGTGATAGTCAAGGAAAACTTGAAAAAGTTCCTTCAAAACTACAAATGAGACAAGAGAGTACAATCAAACACGTGCGAGAGCCATTGATCTTGCTCTCCCATCAGGTAATAACTATAGAGAGTTATTCTTGATGCTCTCTCCCATTAGGTAACCAACTATGTTTAATGTGAAAAGTCAATTGAAAATTTATTTGTGAAGAAATACTTGATCATATGCTCTATTTCCAGAAGTCCTTTGATTGAATTCTATATTTATGGAAGATTTTAATTGGTGTGTTCAAATCGTCTATATAAAACCTTAGATGTGAATACCAGATTTACATTTGAAATTTTATATGATTTTAAGTTTTATGGATGTTGAATTCTTCTCCGAGAAATGGAGGAGAAATTCGAAAACAAGCATGAATTATGCTAAAATTGAGCCAAAGAAAAATAAATGGGGTTGGAGATGGTTAAACGTTGGATGGCTCTACAGCCTTGAGATAATAAACACATGGAACAAGCCCAAATGGATTCTTATGAAATTGAGTCTCAAAATATATGATGATTTTGGAGATAATATCTCGAAATCTCATAGACCCCACTAAAAAGGGTTGCTGTAAAACCAACTTCCTTCATGGGTTTATTGATGAAAATGTTCTAATCAATTTTTTAACTTTCTACTCAAGTTTTATATGTTTCTGTGTATTATTAAACACCTTTAGTATAATATTTATTGTAATCATTCTAGAGAATGTCAAGGCATTCATCCAGAGCATATAAGTCCCATCGTTCATGATGGAGTGTAATTTATTTAGGTATATTTCTCATTAATATGTAGATGAAAGATAACCGTTTGTTCCTGGTTCTAAGTTGAGAACGTCGACGCTCTAACAATTTCCTTATATCTGCCTGTATTGTATGTTAGTTAAATGCATTACTAGACTGAACTCTAATAATTAACAAAGCTCAACTGCAATTGCTAACAAAAAAATCTCTACAATTTTAAGCTTGCAAATTTCTTCACATTTCCTTTGAGATTCCATGTGGGCAGGGAAAAGACTACCGCTACCCTGTTTCCCGTGTTTCTTCAATATCTTGGTATTTTTATTTTATCCAAATGCCTATGTGCAACATCACTCTTCATATAAAACGATAACTAAAGGAGACTACCCATCTTCATATAAACAATATAAGGAGACTATCTTTCATATAAGCATACTCTCATATTTAGTAACTCTTCAAACACCTTAAATTATAAGGTTTCTAATCATATGGAACCAGATGAGAAAAGGGAGAGATTAGGGTGAATGAGATTTAGGTGAATGAAATATATGATCACCATGGGGATTTGTTTACGAATTTTTAATTAATTCAATTTTAATAATAAATAAAAACATTTTAAGTGTTTTAAAATTTTTATTAAAATTAATATGATTAAAGATTTTAATGAAGATATAATTTCATCTACTAAAATTTTATAAAACTAATAAAAATATAATTATTTTTTATTAGTATTTTTTTCTCCATTTAAAAAATAAAACAAATTATTATATATATATTTTGAAAATTATTATATGTTATAAGTAGATATAGGAAAGACATCTCAAAAGAATAATTTAGTTTTTAATATTCTTATTATTATAAATTTCATTTAACAATTCATGAGAATTCATTTTATATTTTAGAAATAAATATATTTTTCCAATATAGAGATATGTTTTTTTTTTTTTTAGTTAATTTCAGTTCATCTTATCTTTTTATAATATGTTGCAACTATAGGCTAGTCTACTTTCTTCCATCAACCGGGGGTTTAGTACAAACTTGGAGGTGACGGTGCTATATACATGGCAGATGCATTCTACTAATGTCATCTTTTTACGGAGTCTAGAAAATGGTGATATTTCTAGGGGTTTCGAGTGAGTACGTCATGCCAGTTAGAACTAGAACTACAAGAGACTCAAAACAATTACTCTATCCTTGATCAAAGTACTTGGAATTTGGCAAGTGATCCATAATTTGTAAAAAACTACTTTGGTGTCAATCCACAATGATCTGTGAAGTGTCGACCCTTTTCAAACCAACCAATGTGGTTCATCTTCGGGACAACAAAATGAGAAATCATATCCGAGCGATCTGATTTCTCATCTTATCTGAATGTTTCTTGAACTGATTCGAAATTCTCGACACTTCACGATCATATGTGATTATTACCGAAAATAAATTTTTACAAATAAAAGGACTATTATAAAGCAAGAAGATACATCTATCTATTTTGCAAGAAATAAATCTCTGATATAGGCTATGGCAAGAAATAGAAGAAAAATAGGAAACATTCATGAGAGTAAAGTGCTTAATTGAAATTGCGGCAAAGAAGACTAATCTAATCGCACATTGTTGGGCCAAATGGCTAAACACATTCTAACTACTTCATGTTTTGACCTCGTGATTTTATTCATGCATCTAGTCATGACGTAACGAGTCTTGTAAATAATTTCTTTGCATCCAAAGGAGAAAGCGCTAAGGTGTCTTAGGAAGGTATTAGACTCATGGATGCGGGGATGAAGGCATCTTTACGGTTATGGAAGGTCTAGATGAGGTGGAGGATGGTTTCTAGGTTGAAGAAGAAATATTTGGTGCTACTAGAGGTCTTCTACAAATTTCTTGTAGAGCTATAGGAAAGTCTTTGAATTGTTATAGGGGAAATAGGCCGAGGGCGGTCGAGGATAAATATGGTGGGAAAAAGTGTAAGGGAGGTGGAATGAAGGTGAAATTGGATGGTTGGAAAGATGCTTGACCCCTTGGCCAAACTCAAAAGGTCTTGCAAATCCGTTTTCACCTCTAAGGTTTCTCACGGTGTGAAGGTGAAAATCTCAAAAATAAGGCGAGTTATTTGCTTGAAAAGAAGAGGTGATGAAGGGTGAGAAATGAAGGTAGTGGTCTTTGGGGAAGTTCTTCTCATTGTGCTGCCAAGCTGCAAGAGAACTACTGCTCATGCAACAAACATTGGAAAATATATGATAAAGAAGATGGAAAAGATGAGTTAAATTTTACAATCAAACCTACTTAAATTAAAAAAAATATATAACTCAATATTCTCAACATGTTCCTTGAAACTACAACAACATATCTATTATTTCCAATAAATCATAAACTAAAGAGAAAATTTGGGCCTCTAGGTGAAGGTTTTCCCTCCTCAAGCTCCAATGAAAGAGATGAGAAAGGGGAGGTTTCGACACACAACTTTCTAATTTTATTTGTTACTCTACCAAAATCTATACGAGCCTAACTACAACAAATTTAAAATGGAAGCAAAAAAAAAATAGTAAATTGAAATGTAAACAAACTAGCTAAAACTCATAAAACAATGGATATAATGGTATAAAAATAAACGTAGATACACAAGAGAGTCTAAGGCCAATTGATTGGGCCCTAACCCACAAGCTTACCCCTATGAAACTAAATCGGTGAAGCACATTACGAATAGTCATCGTATGGCGAAGAAATAGTCTCATTACATAGTCGTGAATGTCTCTAAAACCTATACAAGAGCTAAGAGTCTACTATATTTCTCCAAAATTCGAATCCTAATGAGATATTTCTACGCCTATTTAACCTAAGGGTAGCTGCAAAAATCCCTAAACGAGTAGGTGATATGTCCCCTTTGACTACGAGAAAGTGGAGCTTTGGTGCACTTTCTTTCCCACTTCCTTGACTTCCTTTGATTTTGAGTTGTTGGAGGGAATCTCGAGGATCCCTTGTGCCTTTGGGAGTTAAGGAGGTTGAAAAACCTCCTAGAATCTCTCATGGTGTCCACTCGGAGATTTAATTGAAAAAAATTCAGCAAAAGTGGAACGACTTCGTGATTATACATTTAAACCATAGTAGGCATTCGAAGTATGACAAGCCTTAATCTCTATCTACACTGGTAGCATATAACCATAATATAATCAAATGTAAGAGAAAAGAGACTAATAAGGCAAAAAAGGTGAAAATTAACCCCTCCAATTATACTTAATGATGGAGGTCATCATCATCCTTACCCAATGGTTGCTTATCCTAGGAAAATTAGTCCTCCTTCTCCCTCTTTCGATGTTTTATTGGCCCCTCTAACCTCCGGAAAAAGGTAGAAGGGTTCCCTTTAGGAGGGTAGAAGTAAGGAACATTATTTTCTACCTCCTCCCATTTATGTTTTCCTCCTCTTAGTCTTTCCCATCTCACGGAGTCCCAACAAATGGTGAGTTTCAAGCCAGCCCCACTATATTTTCATTCTTGCATAACCCTTTTGTATAGTGGTTCCCTTTCTAGAGCACTACCCAATCTCTCTCGGGTGTGGTATTCCATGTTACGAGGCTTAAATGGGGAGGCCATTTCATCTCCTTTGACTAGTAAAGCTATTCATTCTCCCAAAAACCCAGAAAGATCATCAAAATGGGCAATATGGTGCTTGTGTGTTGAGGTACTTGTGTGTAGAGGTACATTAATATTTTCCTCTTGAGATAGGTTTGTTTGATTACTCCCCTAGGGCTGAATAGTTTCTAAACTAATGTGTGGGAGCTCCTACTGTTTTCTCTTCATTGCCCTCTTTACTTATTGTGCTATTGCTTCCTCATTAACTATCCAAGACGCTAATTCCATCGGTACATGTCTGCGGAGTCTAGGGTTGGGGTCCCAAATGTCCCAGTCATCAACACAAGATTGTGTACATGTATAATTATGACATATTTGCCTTGTCTGTCATGCTTGACTAGTTACCAAAAGCCAATGAATTTTCTACGATTCTTAAAGGTAAGTACCCATGAGAGGATAATGTCTTTATTTGAAATTGGAGCCAATATTTGGGGTAGGCGCATGGGAGGTGAGTAGACTATCTGTGTTGAATGAAGTCCATGCACAAATCTACCATGGTGGCCATTTGTTTGTATTTTTACTGAAGCTAACTTTGAAATCTTCAATTCTCTGCAGGTTTCTGAAGTTGTTCTTTCAACATGGATTCTGCGAGCCTAATATCAAAAAAAACCCTTCTTAACTCGGTGACCTGTTCACTCCATGATTCCTATGTCAAGCACACCTTTCTTTGTAGAAATTGTCATATAATGATGGTGCATGATCTTTCTTGTTCTAACTGATAAAATAATGGAACTACAAATTTTTGAGGAATCAATCTACCCCCTTGATGGATGTATAGTAAGAAATGAGATTTGGTTGAGGGCTAGGGTGTGACATTGTGATATGTCCTTCAGGATAGGTTTGGGGAGGTAGTCTCCTCCATTTTATCTTTCTCTCTTCCTCCCCATTTTCTGTCTTTCCCTTCATCTTTTTCTTAATTCTCAACTTCTTGGGCCTCTTTCCCACCCAAGGGTGCCTTATCACCCTCCCATAAGGCTTACGATATTTTTCGCAATGATGGAGTTTTCACCGCCAGAAAATATAGAGTTTCATGTAGCAAATTTGTTTTTCTTGTAGCAAACCTGCCCTTGCTTGTTTTTCCATCTTTTTTTTTCTTTTGAGTGTACGCCCAGGGGTTGGTATATGTGTAAGGTATGCCAACCTTGATGAATGAATTATTATGTAGCTTACAAGTGTCCTTTGAATTGAAGTGACCTCTTGAACCTTTCTGTTCTTCTAACCTTAATTCATCGTCATGCTTGGGTGACTCCTCCAATGGTTATAGGGCTTTTGGTTGGAATCTATGGACTTTCTACCTTACCCTTTCACTCTTCCTAGTCCGGAAGTACATGGGTGTTTATCTCTTCCTCTTTTCTTTTCCTTGTGTGCTCAAAGTAGCTAAGGTAGAAATAACTTCTTTCTATGTTATCTCGGGTGATATGTTGGTCTATTAAGGAGAGGTATTAGTGCCTACCATAGGGTCAAATATTTCCTCCTCCTCTATCTTCTCTTCCTTCTTCTCCTCGGTTTATTCTTCTTTTGTTTCATCTCCCTCTTTTTCCTTCTTCTTTCCCTTTCTTTGGTTCTAATATTTTTGTGTTTTATATTTCAACTTCCATCTCTTCTTCTTCACTCCTCTTCCCATTTTGTCTCTTTAGCCTCCCCCTCTTCTTCTTCTTCTTCTATTTCCCTCTTGCCAAGATTAGAGGAGAGAGTTTGTCCAGTTTGGGTGGCTATGAAGGATTCCCTATCCATATCTATGAATGAGCACCAATGCATAGAGAGGTTCAATATAACTCGGAAGCATCACTCACTATCACCTTGATGAAGCCATGATGAGCCAAATGTTGGTACTTCATTTCCCTCACCTTTTTTTATCATGTATGTGATTGAGTGCAAGAGGAAATAAGGGATGCTCAATATTTGTTCTAGAGGGATTTATCCCTGAAATATGAGTTCATTTAGCAACCTTAAGTGGTATCCATAGACTACACTAAGCGCGCCTCACGGGAAATGAATTTCATAATGTGAGCTACATCATCCACGGGTAGGAAAGAATTTCTCTCCTCCCTCCCATTTTATCTTCATTGAATTCGTCTCCTGGAAGAAATAAGCTCTTCTTAGTTGCGGTGTTGGGCACCCTGTCTTCCCCTAATCCACTTGAGTCTAATGGGAAAAGTGGTGATTCTCTTGATTAGTTAAGGTGAAATTGCGATAGCTAGGCCTCTAACCACGGTGGTGGATCTCTTATATAAGTGTGATTGTAGGGCCACAACAAATTGTCGAGATATATCCTCATCAAAACCCTTGAGGAGCTCGAAGAAGCCTAACCCTTGGTGGTTCTAGAACATCTCCATTACAGCGGGGTGCAATATTATTTTTTGATATCAATAGGATCCATTTTGTTAAATCCTCCCCCCATTTTGTGGTTGTGATAGAATGTTTCTTGTTTGAGAGTTATTTTGAAGTGGTGCCCTGGATATTATGGTTTCGAAAAACTCATGACCTGTGATTTCACCACTTAATTTCCAATTTATTAATAACGAGTATAAATTTCATGGAAAATTTTACAATTTAGGAGGGTGGAAACCGAGTTAACTTTGAACTATGGTGTATTTTTTTTTAGGAGATGGTGGCCTTGGGACGTAATACCACCTATGAGTGGCTATGCCTTTTTCTTTTTGTCACTCCTAAACCTCTTATGAAGTTTCCCGTAGCGGTTCTTTGTTTCCTGTAGCTCGGGGTGTGCATGCAATGAGGCTTTGATTATTCTTCATTCGATGGATCCTGCGACTTTGATTACTCCCAATGCTCTCGGAATGATAAATTAAGTGAGCATAATGAATAAAAATTACCTTTATGGCATCTTAACTGAATTTGTAGTGGAGTGATGACTAGGACTTCAGAGCAAGTTTTCATTTTTTGTTATTCGTGGTCCCACTCCAATTAATCATTTCCCCTTCCTCAAATCACCTCCTTGTCATTTTTAACTCACCCTTGACTAGTTTGACTTGCCCAAGTGGCATGTACACTCTACTTCTTATCCACTTTAACTCTACGAGGATGGCAGAGTGCTTGGCCAACTTTTTCCTTTGTATTCTCTAATTCTTGACAATAAATCATTTTTATCAATATAAGTGCATAGTGGTATTTTGAAGGGACATACGAGCCTACCTTTTGCTAGTGTTTTGCAAACATTATTTGGTGTAGGGAGATGGATTTTAGTGACAACCATGGGTACATTTCCCTTCTTAGTGTTCTTATTTATTTTTTATTTTACGGTGACTTGTTTCTCGGTGAGTTGCTTAATATTTTTATTTGTTTTTTGTTTCTTTCGGGTGTTTCATGGAGGTCCTCGGGTGCCTTGGATTGTATTTTAATCCTCATGGAGTCTTCTTGCTGGTCCCTTGAAGCCATTTCCATCAACATTTCCTTAGATTTTTATATTTTTGTGCCATGTATAAGCTTGCGCACAAGAAACTTTTTCAACTTCCTGTAGAAGTCTCTTCTCTCTTCTTGGGGCTCAAAATTTCTTATAGATGATGGGAAATGGTGCATGGAAGGAGTTAGGGATGGAGTGATGTAATGAGTGGAGTTATGGAGAGGTGAGGGTAGAGATCCCATGCCAAGGTATGAGTGATCTAGTTTCTAGCGGTGCAACATAGGGTTTAGAGAATGAATCCTTGTGCCTAGAAGTCGTGAGGGTTAGGAGTAGTAGGTATAGGAAAAAACCAATTACATGAAATTTTTTGAAGTTTATAATCCCTTGAGAGAACTACGTTTCTCACAAATAAGTTTCTGTAGGAGCTACGGGGTTTCTGTAGCGACTTAAATTTCTTTTTGTAGAAATTACGATCGAGAGAAAAAATAGAGTTTTTTTTCCCTCGCCAAAGGAGAAATGAGTGAATGGGTGCATGCTAGAGTTGTTCATGGACTAGGTAAGTAGAGAAGAGAGATAAGAGAGGAATAAAAGCTTGCTCCTTTGGGTATAAAACCACCTCTTATCAACGACACCACAAAACATAAAACAAGTGAGTGCATAGGTATCATTTATTTTTTCTCTTCCTCTTTCGGTTTTTTTTTTTTTTTGAAGGTAGGTGGGGTTTTGCCTCCACTTAGAGGTTTTCAACCCACAAGTTGGCCTTAGGAGCCTTTATTTTTATTTTTTGTTTCACTTTTTTACACTCCGAAGTTACCTCGTGGAGGGTTTCAACCACGAAGTTGGCTTTCGGCATCTCGAGAGAGAGGTTTTTAGCCATGCCTCTTTATTTATTTTCTTTTTCTTTCCTAGGAGGGGAGGTGTTGGAGACTATGGAGTTTCAAATGACATACACCTCCATGTTTTGTAAGTTATAAACTCGGGCCTAGGCCGAGGATTTTTTTAAGCCTTCATCCTATAACCATTGACAAACATGGGAATCCCCTCCTCATCTATGGCCTTGATCTCAGCTGCGCTATTATCATAGTATTTTTCGACTTTGTAAGGTACAGCAATATTGTAATTAATTTTCCTTTGAAATCCTTGAAAATTGAGTCATACAATAGTGCATAATCACCCTCAGAATGTATTCTCCTTAATGTGCTTGTCATGCCGGACCCAACTTGCTTTCTAGATTAATCACTTTTTTGTGTGAAGGAGGGCACCGCATCTTGAACTCATCCAAACCATTTTAATTTTAGTAACCTTTATTGTTGGGCTTTGTGATATCCTGGTCTAACTTAGATTCCATCCTCAGGCTGTTGAACTCAAGCTCAATTGAAAGTAGGGATTTCTTACCATAGACCAATTCATATACGGTGAACCCTATTTTGTCTTCCAAGAGGTATTTTAAAGCCCAAGTGGCTTCTACCAATTTGTCGACCCAATATTTCTGCTTCTTGCTCACAATCTTGGTGAGGATATTCCCAAAGGAAGCTCTTTTGGTCGCATCCGATTGGCCATTTTCTTGAGGATGGTAAGCAATGGGAAGTATTATTCCTTATCTTGTGCCTCCTCAAAATATTTTCAATGAGATGAGATGTGAATTGAGCCCTTTGATCGGTGGCGACCTCTACAGGTATCCAAATTTTTATAACACATTCTCTCACAGAAATTATGCTACCTTCTCTGAGTTTCTACCTTTATAGCCCACATTTCGACTCCTTTTTTCGGGTAGTCGGTCGTGATTATGATATACTTTTACACTGAAATTGTGGATCAATCGGAACAATGGTCCCTTTACCCCACTTGTCAAATGGCTCTAGAGACACTTGAGGGTGAAAATGCATCTCATTCCTCTATGTAGGTTTCCGCATCCTTTAGCCTTTGGTTGTTAGCCACCTATAAAATTTGTTATAGCAAAGAGTGGCTAAAATTTTAGACCTTGAAGGAACAAATTTAATTGCTAAAAAGTGTTGGCTCTTGAAGACTCTTGAAGGCCTCATGCCTCTGTCCAAATCTTCACTGTTGTTCCTATTTTATATTCGAAATCCTACGATTCCCCGAGAAAGAATCTTTACGCAAACTCCTTTTTCCCCTTTCCCTTCGTCCAAAACTAACCTCATCTTAACCCTTTCATTCCACAGTAAATCCTTCATTTTTATATTTTCCCCTTCCCTTTATCAAAAATCCCTTTGATAAGGTTTGAATATCTCTTGCCTTACCGAAACCCTCAAATTCCTTTGAAAATCATTGAAAATCTATAAAAATAATATTTTTTTATATATTATAGACTTAAGCTAAGTCTTTAATGCTTCCCTCCATGCGTCTTGGTGCTAGAACCAAAGCGCCAACCTTCAAGCGCTTATCGCATCGCACAGTTGCGATTGGCCCTTTTCTCCATAAACCCTCGGTGCGTAATATCCTACGTACGCAGGCCCCGCGATCGGGCGCCGACACGTATAAAATAATATTTTAAACGCACTTCATTTATATAAATTTTTTTGTTTTTATTATGTTACATAGTTTTTCGCCGGTGCAAAGGTTCTAATCGCTCTCCACTTGTCGATGCGATGCAAATCGATGGCGCGTAATCATCGCCTCGGTACCCGGGAGTCCCGCGGCCATAGCATTTGCCAAGAACGACGATTTCATCGCACGCGCACCGAGGGGGGATGGTTTCTGTTTCGCGGCGATTCCCGCACAAGGCGGAAGCACGTGACTTGGGCCCATTGTCAAATACTTCCTCATCGCGCGATGAGTGGACATGGACCGGCAACGTGTTGACGTCCACGCGTCCGATGCGAGGCCTGCTCATGGACGGTGATCGCTTGGTGAAGATGCCCAGTTCAATAACCAAGGTACGGTGCGGTCCTTAAATAATTTCCTTGTCGATCTGATTTTCGGATTGACGGCCCACCTCCATCGGCGGTGGCCCCTAGCGCCACATCGGCGTCACACCAACGAATTTAATTTGGGCGACTCTTCATTGGTTCCTCGTCCGGTCGGCAAATCCGGACTCGGGAAATTTATTCAACATGGTTTAATTAAAGGTTTGATGTCTGGGTGCATTTTATGAGTTTTATTGACACTATTCTCGTTGATCACATGAGAACGATCTCATGGAGTAAGCCCACGTTTGTCTCGGGCCACAACTTGATCTTCGACCATTTTTCGCCAAAACAAGGTTTTAAGCCTTTTTCCATTTTTATTTTATTTTTTTCGAATAATGTCTTGACCCCTTCACATTATTTATTCACCTCGCTCATGAGCGAAGTCGATCAGCACAACGCGATCGACGGCTCCGATTCAAATTCTTCTTTCGCCTTCCCTTAAATTCCTACGATCAATATCGACGGGTTGGATGATGCCATCCAACGATACATGCTCCCTCCCCGTGCCTTAAAAAGACGGTATACCTATACATGCGAGGATTTTATAACATTTGTTCATATTTTGCATGGTTTAATCATTCACACCAGCTATGTACGAGAAAATTCGAAAGCAAAGGGTGACGATCCTCTTTTGCCTTTGATCCATTAAAGAGAATCGTTCTGGAAGTTTTTAAGCTCTCGTTTTATTATTGATTCATGAGGCATTGATGCCATGTGCCTGCGCGGCTACGCACACCGACAAAAAACACAATGAATCGAGCACGGTGAGAGAGTATCGATGAAAAAGACAAGAGTACACCGAACGAGAAGGTTGAAGACGGATATTCGGGGGATTAAATCTAACATGGTTTATCAAAAGCCTAATCACATGATTAAAGGATAAATTAAAGGAGAAAATCATAAATTTTCATCATATATCATCTCCTGATATGACGAGTAAATTACGCAGAAACAAACTTAATGACCAAATATCAACGAGTTACTTTGACATCACACGAAGCCTCAAAGGTCAACAAAAGCTCCCATAGGAAGCTTAATTCATAAATGTAAATCAATTAATACGGTAAAACACCTTAAAATTCTTCATCGAGCCCATCGAGCCGAGAAGTCATCACACTATATTAATTGTCACGAGGACACCCCATCGGATCTCACCTCCTCATTCTTCTATAAATGCTGGCATGAAGATGAGAAAATGTTCGTTGATGTAGTTGCGAACATTGAAATGTAATTGAGCTTGAGACTTCTATCTTGTAAATAGTGTTCAACGGCTCTTATAGCTTTGCTTGTGATAGATAAGTTAAGGAGTGAGAGGTGTAGAGGATTGCTAAACTAAAGCCTTGGACTTAAAGTTGTAAGCCAGTTTAGACATCAATATAAGGTGATTTATGGGATCCTGGTCTATGTTGACGGTGATGTTTTTCTCATTGTAACTTTTTATTTTGTTTATGTTTTCAACGTGTTTCATCTTCTCTTATAAAGAACAACATGCATAGGTTAGTACCTACGATCTTCGGTTCCCTTCTCTGACTGAAAATCTTTATTTACATGTTTCCTCTGTCTGTGTTATTTAGGAATAATTTAATTCGGATTTAAGCATAGGAATACTAGCGTTCCCTCATCTTATTGCCAAATTTTGAGAAGATATTATTCTTAGATATTTATGTTCGATATTAGTTAAGTAGAGATGAACTAAGGAAGATATGGTGTGCCACAATCCTAGTTTTATCCCCAAAGATTGTACGAATGTTTCCCTTGGAATGTGTTAAAAGCTGGCTAGTTTAGAAGTACTTACCATATCTTAGGGCATTATGTGTTATCTTTATGTTTGTCTTGAAAGTAACCAAGTAAATTAGATCTAGGAGAGGATTTGTGGTGGCTTGGGCAACTGAATTTCTACTCCAAAATTTGCCTTGAGTTCCCCTTTGTTTTAAAAAAATGTTTCTATTGAAATTTTATCAAAGGTTGGCTAGTTTAAGTACACCAGATCCTAGTTTGCTTTTATGTCTTTCTTAAGTGTATGTCAAAATACGGCTAGTTTAAAAGTACTTACTAGATCTTGGGCGCCCTTTGTTCTTCATACATTTAAGTTTCCCTTCTTGTTGTATCATTTCATTTCATAAATCAAACCTTAAAGAGACCCTTATACATAGATGACTTGCCCTATGGACCACTCTTGCCTCTTGTTCATTTCCAATTAAACCCTATTATGACTCCATAGCCCAATGGACTAAAACCTGCAATTATCTATCTTCTGGCCAAAGATTTTTTATATGCTTGCAACTTCACACCTTTGAAACTCTTTGCATTTAGAACTTTCCACCTTTAACGATGACTCATGCTCAACCATCCAAAAAACAAAACAAATCCTCGACTTTCATAACTAGCCTAATATCATTACCCAAGAATTGAAGACAAATCCTGTTGCGCTTATTGGAGAGATCCCTCTCCTGATTCGGGAGGGCTAGATCCTAGAATCCCAAAGTGGTTGAAACGATGTTTCTCCCTGTGCGATTGGACTTTTGCCAATCTTCTTGATTACAAGGAACTAACATTTTACGGCGACTTCCGTGAGGAAACTTCCCTTAAAATAAATAAAACCTTGTGAGTAAAAAGCAACCTTTTTCAAGCACTACCAAAGAATGGTAATCATGATAAAACTTGTTTTGAATCGGTGAAAAACTAGGCAAACCCTAGGATTCTCATAAGACTTTATCTAACCTTGAAAAATCAGCTATCTTAGCCATAAGAGTAGGCTTGTCTTTGTCTCATAACCGTAGCTAAGTTGTGAAACGAGTTAGGATATTCTTAGAAACCACACAACTAAAAAATAACTCGAGAAAACCAAAAATATTTCGGATTGGTATTCAATAAACATAGTGGTGGACCATAAAACCTTTTACCTCCCCGAAAAAGAGATAAAACCTTCCACTTGGCGACTCCACAATCCTTAACGGAACCTTAAGAATCCATTGGGAAGAACCTTTGTCATTATAACATTATTGAAAACTCGGTTAAGAGGAGCGCAGGATATGAATTTGTGAAATAGTTTAGTTGACCTCCAAATCTTTTTGTCATATTTGGTTAGACTTTTCTTGTTTAAAGTTGGGTCTAAAACACGACATAGTGGCTCCTGAAAGATTCACACTAGAGCCCATCCCTGTGATCTGAGATAGTTGATAACTTGAGAAAGTATCCTTAGGAAGTCTCCTAGGATTAAATTGTCAATTGTTTTTAGATCACCCTTGAGAGCTAATTCAGTCCACGAAATGTTCAGCTCTACAACAATCACAAGTTGATTTGGTAAATCCTTTAGAACTAGGTCTCTTGTTGATTTAGATCGGTTAGATTCCGAGTCTTCACTTTCATCTCTTGAAACAAGTGAAAATCACAGTAGCGAGAGAAACAACACCTCATGATTTACATTTCCTTCACAACCTAGGTGTCTCTCACCCAAAAATCAACTCAGCAATCTACTCACAGTCCATCCATACTCACCCTACATCCCATTGTTCAAACCACCCCATTTCAGCCCACTTTTTCCCTTTTGTTAGTACACCCCCTTGTGAATCCACCCCCCACCACATGTCATGACGTATGGTATGCTCCCTTAGTCCTTCTGTACCATTAGTCAATACGCACGGGATATCGGTCAAAATTCCATTATATGATGCTAGCAATGCTACAAGTGCATCACAACATGGATAAGATGAATATGTTACTTTTCTGAGAAATGAAATTGATGATTACGCAAGCTTAGATTATTTTCTCAAAGCTTAGGGAGGAGAAGTAAGAAAATGGTTCAAAGGCAACCCCCATAGTATCAATGATCTCCAAGCCTTCCATCAAACATTCTTAAACAAATGGGAAGTGAAGAAGAATCCTCTCCAAGTCCTTCTTGAATACAGAACCTCCATAGAAACAGGAAAGTGTACGAAGCTTGTTATTGCCGGATTCAGCAGTGTATATAATGCACTTTTCCCCAAAGCTAAAACCTCTACAAGGCTTAGCTTTAAACAAGTTTCTGAAGGTTCGACCACGAGATTACCTATCGACTAAGAGAAAGAGATCCTGCTGACTCTTGAAGAGATGCAAAGGGTGCTCTTTCTATGAAGTCAACTTGATGGAGAAGAAGAAGAATGAAAAATGAAAAGAGAGTATCTTTTAGAGAGGAATCCACACCTTCTACTTCCGGCTCAAAGATGGAGAAAATGATGGAAGAAATGATTAAAGAGATGAGCATAATTAAGAGAGCACAAAGAAGACGAAACAAAGCTATCCTCAAAAATAGAAACCACAACCAAAACCATAATTTAGAAGGAACCAACCTCCAAACGAGACCTAGGGAAGATGATCAGCAGAGATCCTCCTCCCTTTCATCAAAACTATGTAAGTGAGATTGAGGAAACATATGAGATAACGAGAGGAAGATGATATCAACATCTTGGGAGTAGATAATGATGACTTTGAGATTCATTATGATAGGAAACAAGGTCTATACACACCTTATGATGTGAAAGAGATGATGATGAAAATTATTATTATCAAGAAATGGAAAATGTCATCATAGAGCCTCTCAAAGAGAATATGACCTTAAGAAGCAAAACCGATCCAACAAACTCCCAACACCGAAACCTATGAAATTTTTCACAAAACAACAACTGCAACCAAGCCTAAAATTCTCAAACAAAAGGATAAAACGGTATTTGTAAATTACGATAAAGGTAAGAAAGTACTCAAAACAATGGAAAACGAGTGGAACATTTAGTATTACTAACATATCGGGTAGTAATCCTATTAAAACCATTTTGTCAAATGTAAATAGGACAAACCAACAAAATCGATAATGTGATAGAGTGACGGTAATAAAGTGAGACTAGAACTTTAAAGTCAAATTCCTTTCGGCTGGTGCGGGGAAATTTCCAAATTAAAATCTCTATTCCCCTCAACGAGTTGAAGTTTGCCCAAAATATATATAGGATCCAAATTTTGAAGGCTTTAAATATATAGGAAAATGAGGATACATTCCAATCTTAATGATGACCAGCTCAAGCTTATTTTGGTCCTAATATTGAAGGTAGATTTCAAAAAGGGACTGTTCTCCCTTTTATGTGAGTTTAAACGTTCATGACAAAAATTTTACACAATGCTATGCATGATTAGAACTTCTCATAATTTAATGCCAAAAGTTGTAATGGAGAGCCTGGGTCTAGAAATCAACGGACCTTACAGATCTTTACTCCTTTGACACAAAAGCGAGTAAAATGTTTAGGATTAATCAAAGATCTTTGCGTTAACTTAGCCCAAATTCTAGCCAAATGCTTGGTCATGGATATTATTTGTAGTTGATGTACCCCAAAATATGGAATTCTATTATCAAGATCTTTGGGGGCTAAGTTACAAGGGACTATGCAAATGGACATGACCTATGCGACTATCGTTGTTTTCAATCGGACTAGAAGGCTTTACGGGAATCCCATATGCAATACATAGTTACAAGTCAATACGGACCACAAAAATCTCCTGCATTGATACCTTAAATACATGCCTTGATTCTTTTATTATGTTTAACGATGAAACATTTAGTGAACAAGTCACTTTAGCGGGATTAATGGCGATAGGAGGAGAGGATCACAACGCGAAGTGTCGAGAGCAGTTTGATGAACTGTGAATGTTAGCAAACCAAACACGAGTCTTGAGCTTCTAGTCATTCATCCATTGCTCTTAAACCTTGACAATCAAGAAATCAACCCTTAACAAAGCAAAAGACTTGAGGAGTTAAAACAAATACAAGTAAGTGTCGAATTCAGCAACGGTCGGAAAGCACGTTAGTTGAGCAAGGACATACAAACAGATGAGCGAAAACAATCCTCGTTATGGAGTATGTATTTTGATGGGTCATGCACTAGAACTAATCTTGGTGCGGGTGTCTGGATTAAACACTTTGAAAACAACCACACAAAATGTGTTTTCTGGCAAATTAAAATTTCGGTGTTCCAACAACATAGCGGAATATGAATCCCTTCTCTTAGGCTTACGCTTGTTGAAAGGTTAGGAGCGAGAAGAAGTCAATGGGTATGGGGATTCGGTGTTAGTCATTAGGCAAGTCAATGGGGGTATAACGCAAATCATCCCGGACTTAGGGCCTACGGAAACGATGTCATGGACCTTTTGAAAACATTCGAGGAGTCCAAAGTGATTTTTTATCCCAAGTAAAAGAAATATTGCCGCCCACAATTTAGCCTTTGCGGCCAGAACATGTTTAATGCCATATGAAACCAAATCTTGCACAACTCGGATTAAATTCAGAGCAGTAGGTGCCGATAACGAAAAGTATTGGAAAGTGTTTGACGGAGATAAACAAATGAAGAATTCATGCGGTTCGAATGAATTGAACTAAACGATTCGGACTGAGACTATGAGACCCATTGCGGTGAAGAAAATTTTCTTGGTGAAGAAGAGCCCTCTCTGAGCTTGTCAATCTTAATCTTCGACTATAAAACTAAAAAACAAAACAAGATTGAATGCGAGTTAGAGATAGAGGAGTTAGAAACTGCTACGAAGATGAAAGTTTGCCAAAAGTTACGGCACCTTTAGAAGAGTTGTTTGATTTTAACGATGTGGCCAAAAAGCCAAAGCGAATTGCCTATAGAGGCGAAATTGGAAGAGTGAAATATAGGAAGTGAACTTAAGTAGAAAATGATTAAGGCGGCTCTAAAAATTTACTGACTCACATTAAACTTAAATACATGAAGCCTACATTTAAGGAATTTTTACGATGTTTTTGCATGGAGTTACGAATATCTTAAATCCTATGACAACGAAATAATACGGCCACAAAATCCTTCTCAAAGAAAACCAAAAACCATTCAAGCGAAGCTGCCTTGAGAATAAACCACATTCGATTGCCTTTGGTTCGGAGGAGATCATGAAAATGTACGATCTTTGGTATTATTGTCCGTATTAGATATTATGAATGAGTGTCCTAATGGTATGGGTTAAGGAAGAAAAGCGGAGATATCGAGGCTTTGTATAGAATTTAGAGACTTAAACAAAGCTTCATTAAAAAGACAACTACCCTTTACCTAAGATCGGGATCATATTTTACGAAAAGGTGGTAGGGTCTAGAAGAATTTCTGTGATGGATACTTGAGTCTGTTGATTTTAGTTCACCACTGTTGATCAATTAAAGACAACCCCTTTACTACACCATGGGGCACTTTCATGTATGTGAAAATGCCTTTTGTTCTAATGAATGATGGAGCAACTTTTCAAAGAGCCATGGACATAGCATTCTCGGAAAATTGGGCTACTTCATCGTTACATACCTTGATGATGTCATTGTGTTTTCAAAAACGAGATGAAGAGCACTTGAACATTTAAAAACTTTTTTCGAGAAATGAAAAAAGTTTGGGATATCCTTAAACCCTAAGAAGACACTGTCGGTCTCAAAGAAGGTAAAATTCTTGGGCACATTATTTCGAAGGGTATTAAGATAGATCCAAATAGGATTGAGGCCATATTGCAAATCTCTCATCGCAAACATCAAGGAGTTTCGAAATCTTTCATTGGAAAGATTAACTTTTTAATAAGGTTCATCCCAACTTGCATTTTGAGCTCCTTAGGAATATCAAAACATGTTAAAAGAAGACGAGGTAAAATGGACCTTGGAAGCAAATAAGTCCTTTGAGCTGGTGAAACAAGTATTAAGCAAAACAAAGTTCTTATAAGTCTGATTTTTCAAGAATTTTTATATTTTTTTCATTGCATTAGAACATACCATGTTTGCCATCCTTTTACGGAAAAATCCTAGGACAAAGACGACCTATTGCGTTCTTTAGTAAGGCATTGAGGGATGCCCCTTTAAGTATAACATTATGGAAAAGCTTTTGATTTGGTTAAAGCTTTGGAAAGGCCTTTAGAAATTGTACATCCTTCACTCACACATCATTGCCTTTGTCCCAAACTCGGTTTTTAAAAGACATTCTAACATAGGACCCGGATGGTAAGAGAATTAGAGTGGATTTCTATTATTTCTTGAATATAATTTAAGTAAATACACTAAACTCATCGAGGACAGGTCTAGCTAGATTAATGGGCTGAATCCAATTTTACAAAGTTCTTGATATTAATATGATTAATGCTTTGGATGACCAAGAAGGATTCTCAATATTATTGTTGAAGAACATTTTATGAATTCTCCTTGGTATGCGATATTATTTGTTATATTTTTATGCTTTGAATACACCTCTGGTTTGAAAAAGACAAAGAAATGTTCCTAAAGTTAAAAAGCTGTAAACTATTGCATTATAGATAAATGTCTTTATTGGAAAAATGCAAGTAGTCTATTGCTTAAATATGTTTGCTGAGTTTGATGCGAGAAGGTTAAGCACAAGTTCCATGAAGGAGAGTGTGGAGGTAATTTATGCGGAAGACAGCAGTAACAATTTTGAGGGTTGGCTTCTATTGGTCTAATCTTTTTCTTTGATATACACAAGATGATCATTGCATATCATAAATGTCAACTTTTGAAGGCAAAGAAAACACAACTACTGCTGCCTGCGTCAATCCTTGTTGAAGCCCCATTTCTTCGGTGGGGACTTGAATTCATAGGAGAAATCCATCCACCATAATGCTTGACATAGATGGATTCTCAACTGCCTGATTATTTCACTAAGTTGATAGAAGCCATTCCTTGTAGGCGAGGCCAATGATTTAGTTATTATAAAATTCATGGAAGATTAACATTTCTCTCGGTTATTTTGTCCTACCAAGATCATCCTTGATAATGCAACAACATTTGGATCCAAATATAAGATGGTTGAATTCTATCACAAATATCGAGATAACATTGGGGAATTCCATGGCATATTACCCTCAAGGTAATGGACTTGCAGAATCCTCAAACAAGAGCTTAGTGAACATATCAAGAAATTGTTAGAGGATAACAAGAAGTCTCTTGCTTTAAAAGCTTATTCATGCACTTTAGGTACAATGATTGACATGGAAGAAATGTATTGGCATGTCACCTTTTGACTTGTGTATGAAATCTTGAAGTCAATTTTTCCAAACAGCCTTGGTGTACCGATGATGAAGTTGATTCAAGAGTTGCAAGCTAGAAGATAATGACATGATCGAGAAGAATAAATTAGACCATTCATCTTCGGCAAACCGAGAGAGGAGGTTTATGTGAGCATTGCGAGAAGCGGAGATCAACATCAAAAATCTTGACGAGGAAGAACAAAGGCCAACAATTTCAAAATTGGGGACAAAATTTTAAAGTGGGACTCAAGGAGGGAAGACAAGGAAAGCTGGAAAATTTGACAACTTATGGCTTGGCCCTTACTCTATTCATTAATTTGCTAGCAACAATGCATTCTTCTTGCGGGAGTTGAATGGAAGCCCGGAAATTGTTTGGGGATCTTGTCGATGGAAGGATGCTTAAGCATTACTTCTATTGATCCATGTTATATTCCGAAAAGCCTTTTTATCCTTTTCTCATTATAAATATCATCCTCCATTGCATTAAAGTTATGATAAAAAATACAAAAACATAGAAAGAAAGAAAGAGGAAGCGGTGTGAAAACAAAGAAGGTATAGCCCCATACCAAAAAAGAGAAACAAATCTAAAAGTACGAGTTCAAAAGCCACTCCTAAAGAACAAACTAGTTAGTCAAACAACCTAATATTGAATAATTAGTTTTAAATTTTCTGCGATAGGATAGTGAATTTGATTTGCAAAGCTGTTTAATCTTGGCTTATCGGTAGATAGATTAGGATGAAATTAAAGGTTCAAACATGCTCAAAATCTGAACTGAAAGTTTCCAAAGAGAGATGACTCAAATTTGTTTTATTTTACGGAGTCAAAAAGATGTAAATATGGTTCTAATTAGCTCAAAATCTAAACTAGAGAACAAAGAAGCAACAACTCAAACAAAAGTCAAAACGAGAGTTGTGAATAGAAGGAAGGGATGTGAAATTTCGGATCTCAAAACTTCCATTTTGTTTCAAAATTTGTGCAGATATTGTCATATTGTAGCTTGTTTCTATGCCATAGACCAACTTTAAGTTGGAAATACATTTAATCATGACTTGTATGCTTTTTAAATTTTTGTTTTAGAAATTAGAGAAATAAAAATACGGTAGGCCCCAATTTAATCCCTAGCAGTTAGTAGATTAGGTAGAAGCATCGAACTCAGCCCAATTTTTAATGCGAGTTCGGGGAGAAATAAGGAGTAGAAATAGATTAGATTTCCTGCTTTCAAAAAAGAATAAAATATTGTAAAAGAGTTTGTAATCCAAGTGCACTCCTAAAAGAAGAAAAAATGTTAGATGCAGCAAGTTGGGTAGGTAGAAAGCTTGTAGATGAAAGATCGGGTGTTTTTAACCAAGTTTGCTAATATGTTTTCGGAAGCGATATCATCCTGACAAATGAAAGACAACCCAATGGATAGGGCATAGGTCAGCCTCCCGAGAGAACACAATGGATGTGGCACGGGGTCGACCTCCCCGGAGAATGAAAGTCGAAGTTCTTGATTCCTTCAAGAGAGCACCATCCCAGTGGAGCCACATTTAGCCACCTATAAATTTGTTATAGCAAAAGGTGGCTAAATGTTTTTGGAGCCTTCCAAGGAACAAATTTTATTGCTAAAGGAGTGTTGGCTCTTGAAGACTCTTGAAGGCCTCATGCCTCTGTCCAGAAATCTTCCTTCATACTGTTTTCCTATTTTATATTAAATCACCCCGATTCCAAAGAAAAATCTTTAACAAACTCCTTTTTTCCCCTTTCCCTTCGTCGAAAACTAACCTCATCTTAACCCTTTCATTCCTATTAAATCCTTCATTTTTATATTTTCCCGTTCCCCTTCTATCAAAAATCCCTTTGATAAGGGTTTAAGACCCTCTCTTGCCTTATTGAAACCCTCGGAATTCCTTTGAAAATCATTGAAAATCTATAAAAGTTATACTTTTTATATATATTTTAGACTTAAGCCCCTTGGGCTAAGTATTTAACCCTTCCCCTCCATGTGTCTTGGTGCTAGGGCAAGGCGCCGGCCTTCCAAGTGCTTATCGCATCGCCCAATTGTGATTAGCCCTTTCCTCCATAAACCCCTAGGTCATATTATCCTCTATACACCCAAAGGCCCCGCGATCCCGGGCGCGAGCCGCATTGTAAAATAATATTTTAAACCTTAATTTATATAAATTTGTCATTTTTATTATATTATATGATTTCTGCCGGTGCAAAGGTTCTAATCGCTCTCCATCGTCGATGCGATATGCGGATCAATGACGCGCAATCCATCACCCCGATGGTCCTCTCCGGCCACTTGCGCATTTGCATAGGAAACCAAGTGGATTTTCATTGCCGCTTTTGAGAGGGTGGCGGTTTTTCTGAGCTCGCGGCGATTCCATGCAACGACGACACACATGTGCTTGGGTCCCATTTTCAAATACCGCCCTCATCGCACGGTAAACTCCGGACATGGACCTAGCGCGTGTGGCGTCCGTCGGATCGGCCCCGCTCATGGGACGGTGGTCGCTCGTTGAAGATGCCCATTCAACCAACCCACGAGAGGTACGGTGCGGTCCTTAAAAGCATTTCCTCCATTGATTTGATTTTCGGATCGGCAGCCCACACTCCATCACCGATGGTCCCAGCCTCACACCAACATCCACGCGGTGAATTTAATTCGGGTGGCTCTTCGTTGGTTCTCGTCCGGTCGACGATACGGACACGGGAACTTTATTCGGCATGGTTTAATTAAAGGTTTGATGTATGGGCACGTTTTATAAGGTTATTGGCACCTATTCTCCACCGTTGATCACATGGGCCGATCTCATCCGATGGCCCACGTTTGTCCCCGAACCACGAACGTGATCTTCGGCCATTTTTCGCCAAACAAAGGTTTTAAACCTTTTTCCGTTTTTTATTTTATTTTTTTTCGAATAATGTGACCCCTTCACATTATTTATTCATATCTGCTCACGGCCGTCGATCTGCGTGATCGATGTCTCTGATTCAAATTCTTCTTCCACTTTCCTTCGAATTCCTACGGTCAATCTCTCGGCCAGTTGGATGATGCTATCCAAGTGCCATGCTCCCTCCGTGCCTTTAAAGTAGTAGACCTATACATGCGAGTTTTATAACATTTATTTCGTATTTTGCGGGGTTTAATGGTTTTTCACTATGTCTAAAGAAAATTCGAGCGAGGGTGACGATCCTCCTGCCTTTGATCCATTAAAGAGAATCGTTCACGGGGTTTTAAGCTCCACATTTCATTAATGATTCATGAGGCATTGATGCCATGTACCCACACGTAGCTCTGCACACCCGAGAGAAAAAAAATGAATCGAGCACGGTCGAGAGAGTATCACTAAAGAGAGCAAAGAGTACACTAGAACAGAGGTTGAAGATAGATCTTTGGGGATGCATTAAGATGATTTATCGAAAAGCCTAATCCCCGATTAAAACACGGTTAAAGGAGAAAATCATAAAGGTTCATTAGATATGTTTGTCTCTGCTTGTGACGAGGTAAATTACGCAAACAACCTTAATGACCACATATCAACGAGTTACTTTGACATCACACGGAGCCTCAAGGTCAAAAAATCTCCCACCGAGCTTAATTCATAAATGTAAATCAATTAATACGGTAAAACACTTGTAAACTTCTTGTATTAGGCCCCTCAAAGGCCGAGAAGTCACATCACACTATATTAATTGTCTTGAGAGACCTTTTATCGAGATATCACCTCCTCATTCTTCTATAAATACTATTGTAGAAGATGAGAAAATGTTGGTTGATGTAGTTCTTGAACATTGAAATGTAATTGAGCTTGAGACTTCTATCGTAAATAGTGTTCCTTGGCTCTTGGAGCTGCTTGTGATAGATAAGTTAGGTGAGAGGTGTAGAGGATTGCTAAACTAAGCCTTGGACTCCACTTATGCATGCAAGAGGTTGGAACGCCAGTACAAAGTGATTTATGGGATCCTGGTCTATGTTGACGGTGATGTTTTCTTATTGTAACTTGTTATTTTGTTTAATTTTCCTTTGTGTTTCATCTTCTCTTAAAAGAACAACATGCATGAGTTAGGACCCTCACATCGGTACCCTTCTCCTAGCGAAAATCTTTATTTACATGTTTTCTTCCAATCTGTGTTATTTAGGAATAATTTAATTCGGTTTAAGCACTTAGGAATGTTGTAATCCCCTCGTCTTATTTCATAGGTTTGAATATTATTCTTGAATGTTATGTTCGATGATAGTTAAAGTAGAGATGGTAAGGAAGATATGGTGTGCCCTGGTCCTAGTTTTATTCCCAAAGATACATGCGAATGTTTCCCTTGGAATGTGTTAAAATACGGCTAGTTTAGAAGTACTTACCGGATCTTAGGACATTCTATGTTATCTTTATGTTTGTGTCTTGAAAGTAACCAAATGCATCAGGCCCCTAGGAAGTTGTAGGTAGGCACGACCCGCTAGTTTCTACTCCAAAGTTTCCTTCAAGTTCCCCTTTGTTTCAAAAATGTTTTCTATTGAAAGTGTATCAAAGGTTGGCTAGTTTAAAAGTACTTACCAGATCCTAGTTTTCTTTTATGTCTTTCTTAAGTGTATATGTCAAAGATGGCTAGTTTAAAAGTACTTACCGGATCTTGGGCTTCCCTTTGTTCTTCATGTTTGTTTAAATTTCCCTTCTTGTTGTATCATTTCATAAATAAATAAAACCTTAAGAGACCCTTAGACATAGATGACTTTCCCTATGGACGAATCTTGCCTCTTGTTGTTTCAATTAAACCCTATTATGACTCCATAGCCCAGTGGACTAAAATACATGAAAATTATCTATCTTCCTAGCCAAAGCTTGTTCTATATACTTGCAACTTCACACCTTTGAAACTCTTTACATTTAGAACTTTCCACCTCAAGCGGTAATCATGCTCAACCATTTGAAAAACAAAACAAACCCTCGACTTTCATAACTAGCCTAATATCATTACCCAAGAGACTTTAAAGACAAATCCATCTTTGCACTTATTGGAGAGATCCCTCTCCCGGTTCGGGAGGGCTAGATCCTAGAATCCCAAAGTGGTTCAACGTGTTCTCACTGCGATCGGACTTTTTTCAATCTTGCTAATTACAAGGAACTAACTTATTTGGTCACACTTTTACTAGTGTATCTCCCTAACAATATTTCTGAAGGGTAGGCTAATAGTAACCTACCTGCAGAGCTTTGAAGGTGTTCTTTTTGCAGCAAAGTGGCCCCCAGAAGGACTATCATGATATGAAGAGAGGATGCCAAAACATTCTTCCTCCCTCACACATCTCCTGAGAATTTGTTCAAGGCCCACCTTGAAGAGATTTCCACCAATCCAGGTGAAAGGGGTGCTTTTCTTGATAATCTTGTTCTTCTCCATCGATGAGAGGTTTGGAGGGAACTTATCAGCAACCAAGTAGTTAGGTATGCCAGAAAACCAGAAAGAGAGTGTTGAGATAACAAATAAGTGTTCATCTCGAAGCTGGTCATCTACGATTCCTTCCTCATCTGCAGGTAGAGCTAACTTGGATAAAAATTCTACAAGAACATTCTCCTTCGCACATTTATCAACAATGGTTAGGTTAAACTACTATAATAACAACAACATGTTAGAAAATTGTATATTACAGAGCAATGTAGCACATAAAATATGTGGAAACACAAATAAAAAATACATATAAAAGAAGAGAGACACATATATATGTGGTTCACTCAACTTGTGCTACGTCTATGGAAACAACCATTCCTTCCTTTATATTATCCACTAAAATGAAGAGACACAACCTACAACATATTCATTGTAATATCCTCTTCTCTCTCACATAATCCCTCTTTCTATTTATCACTTAGAATATACACTAGATACACAGCCGAAATACCATTCCCTCATACAACAGAGGGGTTTTCATTCTAGGGAAAAAATCACTAAATTAAACATAACTTGTACTGTCAGATCATACGCCTAATGAACGGCCTAGATTGACTACGAAATTACAATATTTTACAATGAAAATTTTCATATTTTTTTAGCTTCGGGGGTGCTACCCCCAAAATCGCCCACCATGGGGGGCTCTAAAATGGAGTTTCCACCCCCCCCCCAAGGGACACCGCTAACAATGATCAATCGACAGGCGGTGTTGCGGCCCTATTAAGAACACGGTTCCCATGGGACGATACATCTAAATAAGGAAGATAATCAAGCTCCACACCAAACACAACCATATTATTATTCTAGTATTAACATCATGTTTATTCATTAAATATTTGATGGCTGCATGGTCAGTGTGCACAAAGGTCTGATAACCTGTGATATAATATCTAAATTTGTTTAAAGCATGGAAAATGGCTAACATTTCCTTTTCTATGATATTATAATTGAGTTCAGCCATGGACAAGTTCTTATTAATGAAATATATTTCATAAGGTAATTTGTGTTCTAACTACTCCAAGGCTTCTCCCGCAACTTTGTCTCATGCATCTATGTGGATGTGGAAGGGCAGAGCCCAATTTGGACCTCGAAGAATGGGGCCATTATTCAAATTTTCCCTGATGATCTCAAAATCTTCTTGATAGATAATGGACCATGTAAAATCACAGTCTTTGGCCAACAAACCAAATAATGGTAAAGCCAATTGTCTGAAGACTTTGATGAACCTTATATGGTAACCAACTAAACATAAGAAATGACTGACATATCTCTAATTTTGAGGAGCAGACACTCTTTTGATGATGGTGATTTTTTTTAGGTGCACCTGTATTCCTTCTTGTGATATTGAGTAACCCAATACTACTCCTACTCTTTTTAAGAATTCTCACTTTTTCGGGCTGAGGGAGAGATGCACCTCAATGCACCTTCTCAACATTTTTCCTAGATTAGAGAGAGCTTCTTAGAAGTCATCCCCATAAGATGTGAAATCGTCCATGTAGATTTCAACCGAGTCATGTACTAGCTCAGAGAAAACCCTCAAGATAACTCTTTGAAAGTAGCTAGGGATTTGCACAACCCAAAGGGTAGGAATATGTATGCGAAGGTATCCCAAGGACATGTGAAAGTGTTATTTTCCTGGTCTTTAGGGCTAATTGGATCTGGTTATACCCACCGAACCCATCTAGGAAAGAAAATAACTTTTTCCCTGCAACACCATCCATAACTTGATCTATAAAGAGCAAAGGGAAATGCTCCTTCTTGGTGGGTTTTTTGAGTTCCTGATAATAATAAAAAAATTCACCATTTTCCATTCTTCTTCAGGACTAAGACAAGAGGATATACCCACTCACTATCTGATATAGGATAGATGAAACTTGCATCCAATAATTTGTGCAGTTATTCCTTCACTATGTCCTTTAGAGCTAGGTTCATCCTTATTTGGGGTTGGCACACATGATTTCACCCTTATTTAATGTAAATAAGATGTGTTCACACCGAGGTATGCACCCCTTTCATGTCCTTGTAGTCCCAAGAAGCTGCATCCTAGTTTTCTTTCAAAAGCTGGAATAGCTGCTAGTCTTCTCTATCTGAGAGGGATGAGTTAATTTTTAGAGATTTTGATGGGCCAAATTCCACAACTTTGGTGGTTTCAAAGTTTGAATCAACTGAGTGCACTTCCATCCAAGGGAGGCTTTCAGACTCTTTGACTAGATTTCCAAGTGGGTTGTTAGTGGGGGACTGGTTCTAAATGATTTGGTCGATGACTTCATCTTCATCAAGCTTCACCCCTATAAGAACAATATCGATGGTACAATTGGGGTATGGTGTAGTGTTTTATACTTCATATTATTCTTCTTCATCTTCCAACCATAAAGGTAGATCATGGTCAATGGAAGGCTGGGTTGGATGATATAATATTAGTTTTTTACACACGGGCCCATTCTTGATAGTCATGTTTCAGACCTAACAGCTGATATAAGCATCGACAGTGGCTAACAAAGATCTCCCTAAAATTAGAGGATACCCCTTGAACCTAGTTTTTGGATGGAGAACCAAGAAATATGTAGGGTACTCCAAAGAGTAAATTGAAACTATAACATCCTCAAGAATTCCTTTCGGATATACTGTGGACCGATCTTCAAGTTTCATAACCGTTGTGGCTTTCCTCAAAGTCCCTTGGAGGTTGAGTTTAAGAATAGTTTCTTTGGTCATTACATTCATGGAAGCCCCGAGATATATCAGAGTATTTGGAACTATGAAACCATCTATGTGCACATCTACAACTCGACTACGATGGTCCAGGTATTTCAGGAAGATAACCCTTCCCAACATTAAGTCAGACAACTGGCCTACTACATTGATGGTGTGGGTATCTTTCTTATTTCTCCAAGATTTCTTAAAGCACTTATCCTTGATGAGATTATTGTAAATAGTGACATCCTCTATGACCTCGAGAAGGGTATTTTTACAAAAAAAAATTCCAGTTCTCCTAGAATTTTAGTTTCCTCTGGGGTGTGCTGACTAGAGTGAATCAAGCGCTCAGGAATAGGAGGTTGTTGTATTTCGAGTGAGATTTTATTCCTTTTCCTCCTCAAACTATACAGGTGGAGATGGAAGATGGTTGTCCAGGATTAATCTTCCTGACCTAAGAGTAATCTCATGTATCTCGACAACGTAAGCTGGATATGATGTGTCCCCACTGTAAACCTATTGTGCCTGCTTGTTGTTCAAGTTCAGATTGGGTTGTGCAGGCATATGAGGTAGCTTGGGGTGACCAGAATGAGTGAGATGAGGTTGAGGTTGGGGTTGAGGCAATAGAGAAGGTGGTTGACTATGTTGAGGCCTCCACCCTTGTGATGGGTTTCTCCACTGAGGTGGTTGAGGAACATATTGCTGAAATGGTTGGTTTACTGGCTGAGGATGATATGGAGGGTTGTAAGGCCAAGTAAGAGGTGTAGGCCATGATGGAGGAGTGGAGGTGTACCAAGACTACATTGGTGCATTCTGATTGTTATGGTAACAGGAGTAAGGTGCACCTTGCATACTTTGTTGATATGACTGAGGGCTTCTGCCTTCTCTAATTGATGAAATAGAGTTGCTCCGGCCCTACTTCCCCACCTTGATATATAGCTGTGAGCCCATGTAAGGAGCGACAATTGTCTGTGGCATGATTCTCTTCACACATTAAGAAAACTGCTATGATATTTAAACAATGTAAACTTTGAAATGGGAATGGAAACAAGTACCCACTTTTTTTAGGTAGCAAAAAATGGTTTGATTTTGAAAAGTGTTGATTTAGAATACTCTTAATTTTTTTCTGCATGTTTTTTACACATTAAATTTTCTTATGTACCAAGTATAGACATTATTTGTAAAATGCTAGTGTTTTTTATGTTGATTTTGAATAGTGTTGATGCCAATATCATCCCATTTTTTTATAAGTCTTATTTTTGACTTAAAATTGTCTAATATATTAAATTCTAATAATTATTTTCTAATTTTGACAATTTTTGAGGTACTCGTCTTCTTCCTCTTCACTTACATATTTTTTTTAAGTGTTTTTAAGGTATTTATTTTTTTGTTTTTCTTTTAATTTTTTTTGTAGTGAGATATTTGATTTTTTGCAGTGTCAAAAAAGCAAGAAAATGTAAAAATTTTAAAGTTTCAATCTTATATCTAATTATATATTATTGAATAATATTTCATTGCGCATGAAACATTATTACCTATGAAATGATGCTTGCTGATACCTGTTTTGAAGTATAAATAAAAACACCCGATTTTGAAAAAGTGGCGATGCAGAATCAAGAAAAAAAATTTTGAGCATGTTTTTGGCACTTTAAGTTTTTTTCATTTTTTTTATGTGATGTTTTTTATGTCGATTTTGAATAGTGGTGGTGTATCATCACCAACGTTTTTTTATAGGATTGATTTTGACACTATAGATTTTCTAATGTCTTCTTCTTCCATGAGATGTTTATTTTTAAGTGCATTTATGTACTTGTGTTTTAAAAACAAAAAAATATTTTTCTTAAAAATAAAAACTTGTAATGATATCTTCACTTTTTCACATAGATAAAAGATGGAAAAAGGGTCAATATTCTAAAGTTTATATTTTCTACATGTTTATGTATTGTTAAATAATTTTTCAATGCACATCAAATAATTGTCGCCAAAAAACCAATATTTTGAACCATATGAAAAAAAAAAATACAAATTTTCAATATAAATACAATGCAAAAAATACACTTTTACAGACTTTTTGTTGGAAAAAACATGTTAAATAAACTAATTTTTTGGGAGAATCTTAACAAAAAAAACTTAAGAAAATAACATTTTTATTGAATTTTATGTCAAAACATAATAGCAATCACATGTTTTTTGCAAAAAATAAGGGTTGTTCTCATAAAATATCAAAGTCTGAACATTACAAGTAAAACTGATTAATAGATCTAAAAAATGAGCTTTGTTTGCAAGCATAACTTAAACATCATCAACAATATCAACTAATACATCTTCAACATCATCTAGAACAACATTGATGGTTTCTTCCGCAACATTTTCTTCTTCATTTTGATCATTGTCATCTTCTAATGGATCTTTCATGTCTGCAAAGCTTCCAAAGTGTCCCTTTCCAATCATTCCATATAATGGTGGTTGAGGTTCCTTTGCTTTTTTTGCCACATGTGATTCATTAAAATCTCCTTTCCTCAAACCAACTTCTTGCTTCGCATCTGGAAGGAATTTAAGAGCGTTAATTCTTTATTGAATAAATTTGCATTGAACTGGGTCTTTCTCAATGGCAATGCAATTTCTTCCTTTTAGTAGGCAACATGCTAGTGTTGTACCTAATCATCAAGCACAAAAAAAATAAGTAAGAAAATTAGTATGGAGACATAAAAAGTAAAAAAGACAATATTTAAATTTAAATTTGTATAATAAAACTTACCTGAACATGAGAATAAATCCAAAACCCATTCTCCTTCATTTGAACATAGATCTATAAGATAGTTAATCAATGCTTGTGGTTTTTGATAAATGTTAACTATATCTCCTTTTGCATCTTTATCCTCATATGTTAGTTTTCTTACAACTGCATCATGAACCAATACTTGACTATGAATCTTCCCATCTACTCGATTCATAAGAATATGCTTATAGCTATCCTCTTTTGTCCAACATTCAACATGGATGAACTCACAATCATTTATAATAGGCTGATCTTCGGAAGAAACAATATTTGACTTATGCCTGTAACATAACATAGTAAAAGTTCAATTAAATTTTACATGAATAAAAAAATTTAGGAGTAATCAAACATACAATTTCAAAGTCTTACCATGTAAGTTGCATCCTTGAGTTTGTTTTACCCTTGAAGCTTGTTAATAACATTGGAAACTGTGTGTCTGAATGAAATGTCACAAATCGCCAAAGTGGTGATGTTGTCACTTCTTGAAAACCCGTAACCACTTTACTAAAAGCTTGATAAGTATATGGTTCTCTATCATATTCAATGTCTGGGAAATTGAAACCATGAGGAATATCTACAATAACTAGGCCATATTCCCTTATAGGTATTACTGATGCAATGTATTCACAGTCACCTTGTATTATTTGATATTGGATACTGTTGAGCCCATTCCAAATGTAATGATTAAGAGTAGGATCAAGTTCAACATTCATAAGACGCTTCTTTCTCATGTTTTCCACCTTAATTTTTTCAATAAAGCTTTTGAAAGTATCTGGTACTCCATTTGCATCCTTCTTCGACATCTTTAATGACACACACACACACACACACACACACACACATATATATATAAGTAATAAAATAAAAATAGTTTAAATATGAATAAAATGAATTTATAAATCAACATACCTTATTGAATGCAATATAAAACTCTTTTAGTGTTGATGTAGAACTTGCTTTTGGGTAGTTGCGTACAACATCATCCCAACTGTCTTCATTCAACATTTTAACCATGTGTTCTTGTATTTTCATAAAAAAAATTTGACTGAATAAATCAAGTTAAAAACGTTAATATATTGACATGTATAACAAATTCTACCAACATCATTATGTTTTATTTAAAATAAAATTATAATGAAAGAAATAATTCAAGAAACTTACTTTTGAAATTCTGCACACATTTCTTCCATTGATAATTCACCCAACTTCACACGGGCTAATACTGATTTGACTAATTTATCATCCTTCACACCTTGCATTGTTCTCCAAGGTGTAATAGTCATATCCTCTGGAAGCTGCTTCATTTCAGGACCCCCCTTACTATTGGTACATATTATGGGTTTACTCTTTCTAACCTTCTGATTTTTTATGGAAATATTCTCTCACCGATCAAAAATCTCATCAATCAAATCCCATACCTCCCCAGTTCTAAATGCCAACTGAAAAATGTTATTTGTGCCTCTGAATAAATTTGTATTCAATTTTCCATCTTTTGCTTTTTTTCATCAATTTGATAACTTGTTTCCATTAAACATTCCTTTCGAAATGTTACACTAACTTGTGTCTTATCCCCACCACATTTTTCTATGAATTCATTATGAATAAATCTGACCCTTTGGATGAAATTCATTTTCATTCTGTACTCATTATCTGCATTATGATCCCATGCCAATAAATTTGATTCTATTTATGTTAAGTCAGCGTAAATGATGCATTTCATTGTTTGAAAAAGATAGTTATTGGGATATTCTGCAATCAATTGTCTCTTAGCCTCTATCGAATGGTTCCCTCCAATTACATAATATTTATAATCAAAACATTTTGTCTTGTCAAATGCTTGTTTGTTGGGAACCTGACATGGATCGACAAGAACCACATAATCCACCACATGCACATATGGATTGAACCTGAACAATGTTTTCAGATTATGTACATGTAGGTGATGGGCCTTTCTAATTTGATATTGAGATTGTCCTTCATCTGGGCTATAAAATTGGTTAACATTAAGCTCAAATGTTTGGCCACCAAGAATTAATTTATTCTTCCTCAACTCATATCGAATAGAATTTTGTTTTGTTTTAATAATGCCATCCTCCAACTCAGCACCTGGTGTTATGATTTCTCTTCTTCTGTGAGAGCTTTCAGTTTGTTCTTCATTGCTGCTCATGACCTTTACAGGTTCACCAATATTTGATTTCCTAGTCTTATTGGATAACATATCAGTTTTTTTTATAAACAAGCTCTCCATCATGAGGTAAAAGAGAGACATCTTTGGCGATTTTACTTTTTGGTGTCTGATTTGTTTTCTCCTTTTGCACAACAGTTCTAATCTCCTCCTCACTAATTCTATCATAATTTTCTATTTCATGTTCGACATCTTCAAAAGAAACATGTTTAAGTTTACTAGATTGACCCACCTTAGTGACTCTTGGTTGATCCCCTCTTTGTACTATTGCAGTGTCACGAGCTATTGATCTTTGCTTCAATCTCCTTTCCTCTGCTTTGTTTGTGTGGAAAGTGTTGATCACATTCATAACATTTGGCTCCAACATATAAATACCTTCAAACATGTTTGAAAGACTCGGAACAAAATCCTATGAAACAAAATAAAACATGTCAATGATCAATAATTTATAAAAAATTGAATCATCCTTACAATAATGCATAGCGGAAATAAAAATAAATATACTTACAATGTTTTTTTTCTGAATTGGACTAATTCTATTAAGTGAAAATATGGTACATGAGAAAGTACATTCAAGAGAGACAAAAACACGGCCAACCGGAAATGATAAAATATCAACTTCGGTCCCCGGATAGAGAGATGAGACAAACGAGGAGCAGCAATAAGCAACTAAAAAACAGGAAGGAACTGACTTCTACCCAGAATTGGTAGAGTTTTCTACACGAAATTTCTTCCCTTTCTTTTTTTTGACTTTAACCCAGCCATCCTGGTGAGTTTGTGCTGGGACAATTTGAAGACTGGAGTTCTCCAAAAGAGGGGCCTCCTTATCTGAATCGGAGGAGGCGGACTCATGACTACGCTTCTGAGTGACTGTAGTATCAGGGGGATGCTCGGGAGCATCAGTGGACAGTTTCTGAGTTTGAGGAACAAGGTCTGAATCTGCCTCACTCCCATCATCATCAGAGCTCGAGGAAGTATAATTTGCAGCAGGCGGCGGGGTACAGGGAGTCCATTTTTTGGATTTGGACTTTGTATAATCTCCTTTAGTCTTTGTTTCTGCAAGAGTGGGGCATGAGTTCTGCAGATGCCCTGTTTGGTTACAGTGGCGGCAACGGAATGCAGTGTTCTCATAGTCTAAGTACTGAGTCCAAACAAGATCACCGACCTTGAGGATAATTTGTTTGGGCAAGCCTTTGCTGATGTCAACCTCCACGCACATTCTGGCATATGTGTAGAGGCCCTGAAGTGGCCTATCATAATCTACATCGAGAAAGCGTCCCAAGGTATCGCCCATTCTCCTGAACACTGCCAGCTGCCATAGATGGACAGGAAGGTTGGGCAGCCTGACCCAAACAGGGGTCCTGGTGATGGTAGCTGTTGCAGGGTCGAAATCTGGGAACCATGGGGTTAAGAAGAACCCAGCATTTCCAAAAAACCAGGGACCTTTCTGTAAGGCCTGTTCATAATGCTTTGCATGATCGAACAATACTATGAAGAACCCTCATGAGCAGCAGCTAACGAGGCACTTGCTGGTCCAGTTATCGTAGATCCAATCAAAGAGTTCCTTGGTTTGCGGCCAAAGCCCATTAAATCTGCAAATGATGGCTCTCTCTGCATATTTTTGAAGATCTTCCGCGATAGATGGAAGAGAGACCTCAACAGAAGGTGCTTCATCCAGCTTGTCAACCAGAAAAGGCTGGGGTTTGGGGGCAGCAGAGGGTTTGGGGTTCTGAGAGTGAACAACTTCTTTATAGGAGAAGATAGGGGCTGAAGAAGACTGTCCGACAACACCACCTCTCAAACGAAGGGTAAGTACAATGGAATCATTTCTGTAATGTTATAAGCAGAAAGGGGAAGAAGATCCTCAAGATGTTTACCTTGGAAAAGAAGTCTCTGGTGAATCGAGGGAATTCCAGTCCGTTGTTCCAGGTTAAGCTTAAGCTTCTGAATCAGATTTGAAGAAGAAACCCAAAGAAAAATAGTTTTTCCAGAGAGTAACCGGAGTTGGATCTGAAATGAGGCAGGGTTCTTTTTAGAGGCAGGATCTGCGCGGCAACGAAGGGCGTCCCTGCTTTTGCCTGCGACTCCAAGCCTCTGCTGAGAAAGGCCGTGAGGGCGGGAAACGCCTGTAGACCAACTCCAGAGCCCAAAAATGAAGCCTCGGGGGTTTGCGGCCAGAGTCCCATTCAATGCTGCGGTTGAAAATTTTGCTGCAGGGCTCGTATTAGCCAAACTCGCCGAGTTGAAGACAGCCCCAAAGAGGCAAGGCTCAGGTGACCCGAGCTGGACTCTAATGTGCGCTGCCCTCAAGTTTATCCCCTGCATCCAGAAAAAGACCCTTGAAACAACTTCCGCGAGAGCCCTGGCGCGATAGCACTGAAGGGCGGCAGAGGGTAGTTGAGCTGGAGCCTGACCAGGACTCGCTGAAACATTAACAGCTACATAGACGCTGAATAAAGCCCTATTATCGATCAATGTCTTCTCTCGGCTGAGGTGAAGGCAGTCATGAGCCAATCTTAGAAGACGGATCCTCATTTCGGGCGTGGTGCAACGTCCTTCGTGCTAAATCGGGGAGAAGCGGCTAGTGGAGGCTTTGGAAATTGCAGATCTGAGGTTGGTAAGTTAGCAATCCTCTGTATGCGAGAGATAACCCCGAGCTTGTCGTGGGCTCTATAATGAATAGGAGGAAGCTGGAGAAAGTACGAGTCTAGGGTTCATCTTGCTTCTCATGTGGCTCGTCTACACATACTTACAATGTTATTTGAAATGTTGCTTGAGATTTCTTTAGAAAATTTTGAAGATATTTCATCTGTGTCATACTTGACGATTTCCAGATGATATCTTACCTTCTCACGTTTATTAGCCTTCCTTGCAAGAAAATAAATAGTGTTTGTATTTGGGACCATACATATGTCTCGTACTTTGCCCATCACATCATATGGCTCATTTAAGTGAATCAAACCACAAAGCAGATAGATGTGTATATCAGCCTCCATTTCACTGTCTTCAAGATAGCATGAGAAATCAGTTTTATCTATTTCCTTGGCATTCTTCCAATCAGAAATAAGCATTAATGAACTTGGTGCCCCACTTGCTTGAATTCTATTAGTGTGTGCAACAATGTCCCCAATGTGTCCAATAGTGTCCATCTTTGCGTCGAGGCTGCTTTAGATTTGGGAGTTATCTTCATAATTGCATGGAGGCTATGACTTTAGATTTGGGAGTTGTATCCATAGTGTCGTGTTTGCAACAGATTTGGATTCCTTGCCCTAGAGTGTAGAAAAATTCACAAAAATCTTTTTTGATACATTTTCCTAATAAAAACAAATATATATATATATATATATATATATATATATATATATATATATATATATATATATATATATCTATATATATATATATATATATATATATATAGTTAATGAGAAAATAATGCCAATAAAATAAATTTAAAAAACAAAATTTATTTCTAAAACTAAATAAGTTGAAATTAAAGCAGTAAAATTAATTATAGAAAATTTTCATTTAAAAACAAAATATTATAAATCATATGTATATATATCTATATAATATGTTTTGAATACATTTTATAAAAAAATTAAAAATGTGTTTTAAATTTTATAAAACAATTTAAAAAAAAATAAACTGTTATTTTCAAACTTCCGTTTTTGTTTAATATTTGAAAAAAAACAAAAAAATTACCAACTATTTATAACAAATGTTAAAATTAATTTTTTTTTTTTTTTAAGGTAATGATTTTATTAAAAAAACAAAATAATATTAATTTTTTGTTTTAATTTTAATTATGTTTTTTAATTAAATTTACACTTAATAAATAATATTTTAAAATTTTAAATATATGGAATAAAAATAAAACATATATGTTAAAATTAAAATTTTAATTAAAAACTTATAATCTTTTAATATATTTTAAAATTTTAAAATTTTATTTTACATTACATAGAAATTAAATAAAAATAAACAAAATAAAATAAAACAAAAATTTATTTTACTTTACATAGCAATTAAATAGCAATTAAATAAAAATTTATAAACTTAAAATTATAAAAATTTAATATAAAAATTTATAAATTTATATAATATTTTAATATATTTTAAAATTACAAAATTTTATTTTACATTACATAGTAATTAAATAAAAATAAACAAAATAAAATAAAAGAAATTAAACTAAATAAAAAAAGAAAATTAAAATTGTTATAACATTGTTTTAATACTTAAATTTAAAAAAAATAAATTTAAAATATTTAAATTTAAAATATGTGATATATTCAATTTAAAAAAAAAAAGACGCTTTACATATTACATTAACAAAATAATAAAAAATAAAAAATGAAAATTTTAAAAACGTTGTTTTAATGATTAAATTAAAAAAAAAATTACATTATAATTAAACCAAAAAAAAAAATATTATTAAAAGTTTTTATAATAATTAAATTTAATAAAAAAAATATATGAATTGGCTGCTTGCGGGGCACTAGAGGCCAGCTGGGCGGCACCACAGGGGGCTACCCAGCCAGCCTCAGGCCCCCTGCTGGGCAGAGCTTGATTTCGGGAATCGAGCTTCGCCCAGCCGGGGGCCTGAGGCCGACCGAGCAGCCCCCCGTGGCGCCGCCAGGTTGGCCTCCGGCACCCCGCAAGCGGCCACAATAAATTTTTTTTAATTTTTATTTTTTAAATAAAAACAGTAAATAATGCACCAAAAAATTATTTAAATAAAAAAAAAAATTTAATTTTTAAAAATTACAATTTTTTTAATATTTAAAAAATGTTATTTAATAAAACAAAAAAAAATATATTTATTTATAAAAAATTGTAATTTTTTTGATATTTTAAAAAAATTATTTAATAAAACAAAAAAAAAAATTTAATTATAAAAAATTACAATTGTTTTAAAAAAAATATATATTTAATAAACCCAAAAAAATTCGTTTAATTATAAAAAAAACAATTGTTTATATAACAATACAATTGTTTATTTTTTTAAAAACATTATCTAATTTAAAAAAAAAAAAAAAACAATTCTTTACCTAACAATACAATAAATTAAAAAAAAAAACTATATAACAATACAATTAAAAAAATTATAAAATATAATATATAACAAAACAATAAAAAGCAAAAACAAAAAAAATTAAGATTTAAAATTAAAAACAATAAAAATAAGATTTAAAATTAAAAAAAAATATATAAAATCAAAATATTCTCAAATAAGAAAATAATAATAATTAAATAATGAAACCACTAATATATTTATGATAAAAAAACAAATAAAAATATAATGATATAACTATTTTTTTATGTGCATGGTCGTTTTATGGATTTTTTTGTCTAGATGAACCTATAAGCCCTAAAAAGGAAAAAAAAATCTTAATTTTTGTCCTTAAAACCCTAAAAAATTTGGTTTTTTTTTTGCATTTTCTTCCCTAAAAAAATATAAAAAAATTACGGTTTTCGAACCTAAAAACCTTAAAAAAAGTAGTTTTTGAACACACAAACTATAGAAAAATAGATTTTCCCCAAAATCGTCTTTAAATGGACAGAATAGAAAGAAAACCAACCTTTGAAATGCAAAAAACTGTTGTCACCAATGCCAACACAACGCCTCCAATGCCAATGCAATGTCTCCACGAAGTTACCAATGCCAACACAACACCTCTAGAAAATTGCTCTAACAAATACCAGAAAACATGATGTGATGTGACGAATAGAAACAATCATTCTTATTATATAGCGAATATTGTCTAATTGGTTTACTGTTTAACGAATGTGGAATTAAAATTTCAAATTTCAAATTTCAAATATTTACATTTAGTTTATTATAGTTCATATTATAGTTAAAATACTTAATATTTTCATGTAGTTATCGTAGTTAATGTTTTATTTAATATTTACATGTACTAAATGTTGAATAATTAAAATATAATCTCAGATAAAATTTTAAAATATAAAATACTTACATGTAGTTAATTATATAGTTAATATTATAGATAAAATAGTTAATATTTTCATTTAGTTATCATAGTTAATATTTTAGTTAATATTTACATGTACTCAATGTTTAAAATCATGGGATTAAATTTTAAAATTTAAAATATTTACATGTAGTTAATTATAGTTAAAATAGTTAATATTTGCATGTTGTTATTTTTGTTAATATTTACATGTAGTCAATCTTAAATCATTCAAATAAGAAAATTATTTTAGTTTCGAAGACATGCATGAAAGGAATATTTTGTGGATATTTTGAATAGAAAATATGGTGAAATATTTGAAGACCAACAGTTTATTAAGAAATTTTGAAATATATTTTAGATGAATATAATGTAGGTTTAAAATTTAAAATTTAAAATATTTACATGTACTCATTATAGTTAAAATAGTTAATATTTGCATGTAGGTATTATAGTAATATTATAGTTAATACTTACATCTAGTCAATGTTAAATCATTGAAATAAAAACATTATTTTAGTTTGGAAGGCATGCATGATAGAAATATTTTTTGGATATTTTGAATATAAATATCGATAAAATATTTCAACACAAACAGTTAATTAAAAAAAAAAATACATTTTTTGACTAATATTTTGTACGAAATATTTGAAATGAAAATTTTGGAGGGAAAGTTTTTCGCGAAATTTTGGGGGGGGGGGGGGAATTTGGAGGGAAATTTTCAGTCTTAAAGCGATATATTGTAAGTGGGAGAGGCATTGGTATCATTCAACCTATTCTTGTTGAAAGCCATGGTTTCTTCTGATAGCAAAGTTTTTCTTTGTACAACATCAACATCTTCGTCACGCAACAACTCTATTCAGAGTGATGAATATAACAGGAGTTCGTTCACCATGAATAGAGAGTCAAAAAATCGACTTGGTCATAATCCTAAAGATGATCAGAACAAAATTGATGAGGCGCAACAAAATGAAATTTATGTAAATCGAGAGCCAGTGATACCACTTACTCTTAATCCTAAGGATTATGAAAGCAACAGTGATGAAGGGCATGATGAAGAATTTCCAGAGTCAAAATTTTCACTTCATCCTAATCCCAAGGATTATGAGGACACCATTGATGAAGAGGGAGATGAAGAATATCCACTTCAGCTTAATCCTAAGGATTATGCGAGAATGACAGATGAAGAGGGGAATGAAGAATTTGCAGAGTCAAAATATCCACTCTGTCCTAATCCTGAGGATTATGCCAACACCACTGATGAAGAGGGGGATGTAAAATTTCCAGATTCAAAATATCAAATTCGTCCTAATCGTAAGGATTATGCGAGCACCATTGATAAAGAGGGGAATGATAAATTTTCAGAGTCAAAACATCCACTTCGTCCCAATCCTAAGGATTATGCCAGCACCATTGATGAAGAGGGAAATGAAAAATTTACAGCGTCAAAATATCCACTCAGTCCTAATCCTAAGGATTATGCGAGCACCACTGATGAAGAGGGGGATGAAAAATTCCAGAGTCAAAATATCCACTTTGTCTTAATCCTAAGGATTATGCGAGCACCACAGATGAAGAGGGGAATGAAGAATTTGCAGAGTCAAAATATGCACTTTGTCCTAATCCTAAGGATTATCCCAGCACCACAGATGAAGAGGGGAATGAAGAATTTGCAGCGTCAAAATATCCACTTCGTCCTAATCCTAAGGATTATGCTAGCACCACTAATGAAGACAAGGATGAATTTCCAAAGCTAAAATTTTCACTTCATCCTAATCATAACAATTATAAGTTCACCACTAATGAAGGGGGGATGAAGAATTTCCAATAAATATAGATTCAATGCATTCACTTATTCCTAATCCTAATGATTATGAGAGAATCATTGAGGAAGGGGAGGGGCGAGATGAAGAAATTCTAGTGAATACAAATTCAAAGCTTCCACTTATGCCTAATCCTAAGGATTATGAGAGCACCACTGAGGAAGGGGAGGATCAAGAGTTTCTTGCAAATGATAATTTTAGAGGCACAGATCTAAATATTGCATTTTCTCTTAGTGATCATTTCAAAGACACTCATGGTGATGAAGAATTGAATCCTCCTAGGGAAGAATTTGAAAGCATGGGTCAAGATGGTGAAGAATTTCTTCTGAGTCAGGGTTACAAAAGCGCCGATGATTCTTGTGAAATGTTTTCTTCAAGTGATGATGGTAAAGAAAATTTTCCAGGCAATGATGTTGATGAATTTCTTAACTATGTTGAGGATGATGATAGTGGGGATAATATTCCTCCTAATGGTGATGAAGTTGCTTTTACAAATGATGATGGAATGATGAAGCCGTTGCTGCTTTTACAAATGATGATGGAGTGATGAAGCTACTTTTACTAGGAATAGGAGTAGACCTTTTCATATCAATCCAAAACATTCCAGTTATACATGGGTGAGGACAAAATGTCTCACAAAAAAAATTTATGTCGTTCATTTGATTTCAAGTGAATGTTGTCGAAGGGATTGCTTGAAACATATGGATTTCAACTTTGTTTTGGAGAAAAGGTAAACATATATGTCAATGAATAAAAGCATGCAAAATTCATATTTAGTAGGTTTCATGCAATCTACACTAGCAGGTTATGATTATCATATTGGGAATGCATTGCTCTCCAGAAAGGCGTTCAAAATGTTGCATTCAATTGGTAATTGTCGTTTGTCAAGAATCCAGGAAAGATTGGAAAAGGATCCCACATATTATTCAGAAGTACATTATAAACAGGAGGTGGGGCCGTTTGCAAATACTGCTAAGACATGGATGAAATACTAATTTTCAAATCATGGAGAGTGTATGCCAGATAAAGACACAATACATATTCCAGATAATTTCTTGAGACGAGAAATATTCATGTTATACAAAGATTATGCAGAAACTGTTGAAGGAATTGGTAATTTTATTACATATTCTTATTTTACAAGGTTATGGAAAACTGAATTCAACAATGTTAGTATTCCTAAGAAGACAAGGATGGGGGTTTGCAGCACATGTGCTTCTCTTAAAGCAAAAAGAAACAAATGTCAAGGGGCAGAAAGAGGTATGCATTCAAAACATTGTTTTTTAAAATTGGATACTTATCAACTATGAAAATATATTTATTCATATGTTTCTTTTATTTTATGTACAGATTCCATTGTCAAAGAACTTTAAGACCATCGCAATCAACGAACAAGTGAAAGGAAAAAGTTGTATAAACATCGAAAGAAGTGTTATGATCATCCAAATAAATATTTGGGATTGATAATTGATGGTATGGACCAAAAGAAAACACTTCTTCCACATTTTGTCCGCACGCCAAAAAAATTACAGGAGGAAAATTTCATTCAGTTTCACTTGGTTGGTTGTATGGTATTTAATGAGAATATGTTTCCAAGAGTTTTCTTCACAACTTCAAATATTCACAATGATGCAAATTTGACCATAAATATAATCCATGATGTGGTTACTCATTGGTATGGTATTCTTCCTGAAGTTTTGTATTTACAATTAGACAACATAAGTCGTGAAAACAAAAATCAAGTTCTTTTTGGGTATCTAAACATGCTCGTTGAATTGGGGATTTTTAAAAAGATAAAGGTTGGTTTCCTTCTTGTTGGGCATACTCATGATCATATTGATCAAATGTTCAGTCATTTTTCAGTAACATTGAGGAGGAAAGGTGTTGGGAGCCTACCATCATTAATTGAATGTATTAAGAAATCGTACATTCCAGAGCTTGTTTTTCATGTGTTGGAAGAAACTATTGACATGCGAAGGTTTATTTTGGATCGCATGGTGAGGAGAAATGCATTGAACAACTTAACGACATTAGCTTCCAGCATCAATTTCGTATCAAAAAAATTGATGGGATAACACTTATATGGGGCAAGAAGTATTCAACCATTGAAGAATGGGGGCCATCATCAGGTTTAGCATTTTTGAAGTTCATTCCAGAGCTTCCAATATTTACATCAAAGATATTGTTATTACAGTCAGTTGCTGAACTCCATAATGCACGAAGGCATAAGAGAGACATAAATTATTTTGAATGTCTAGAAAAAATTAAAAGATGTATTAGAGATACATATGAGTACTTCGATGTTCTTGATTTAGTTTGGTGGGCGTATTTTAGAGGAAAGATAAATCTATATTGGTTCTAGAAGATCACGTGCACAACGTGAAGCCATGGAAGACCTTTACAGGGGTTTTGTGCAGGATGTTAAGGAGGGTTGCATGATAGCAGTGTTAGCAGATGAAGATCCACTTGGCTATCCATTTTGGATTGCCAAGGTTATAAAGGTCATTAATTAAAATGAAGATATTACATTTGTTGATGTACATTGGTATGCCACAAGTACCCACCCTTTCAATGGTGTGTACAAGCCAAAGATGGTAATTGAAAAAAGAATTGGCAGAAAGAGAAAAAGAAAGGGCACAAATATAAATCGTCGTTGCACAGATGTCTTAAAATTGTAGGGTGTTGACATACTTGTGTATGACTTCAATTTGACAAAGAGAGGAACTCTTCAGTTGCCGACCATAAATATTTTGAAGAAATTGCTACCAGAACAATTACTGTTGAGATGGGACTCTACAGAATGTAGTCGTATATCTACAAGACTTTTGAACTCTGAAATGGTGGGCATGCATGTTGACTCAGATGGAGCACTAGTTGATGAAAGAGAAGAATATGGATCATCTTCATCTGCATCGAGCCATTCATCTAAAGATGTAGGTTTTGATGGTGTGCCAGAACCTATGGTTGATTTTGAATAACTATCTAAGACACTTTTATGTAATTGATGTTTGCATGGTAACTTGAAATAAAAATTTTGACTTCCATCTCATTTTTCATGAGGTTATGAGACATTTCTATGTTTGTTGGATTATATGTTTTAATTATGAAGAATTCATCTCTTTAGAATATCGACAACGCAACAATGAATTACAAAAATAATTTATGTTATATTCAATGTACCAATCTTGATATTTTGATTATAAGCAAAATAGAAAATAGAAACTAATGTTGAATTTTTAGATTATGCAGTGATATTACCATGATATTATGTATTGTTACCATTTGGTATAAGATAATTTTAAAAATTTTAATAATTATATGTGTCATTGAAAGGGGACACTTTGTTTTGATGCTTGATTTTTAGGTTTTGGTTGAAACTAGATTTAAATTTGTCTTATGCTAAGATTTGAAAAAAGATAAGTTTGTATCCTTTAAAATTAAATTTACTCTTACTTGTTTATGTTCAATGATAATTTTTTCATTTACTTGTTCATTTTTTTAAATTTCTTAAGTCTTATCATTTCTCCATAATTTCATTGTTCAAGTATGTTGAAAACTTAAGATTGAAAAACTTTATATTTACAACTTGTCATTAAGGTTTTTATGCGCTAGCAAATTTTATCTTTAATGTTATGGTTGACAATAATTACAATTTTAGGGTTGTTTAGAGTCAAGATATTTTATGTTTAACAACATGGATGAAAATTGTTCAAAATGATAAGGCCTTCAGACATGTTTTTGTTTATCTTTAACATCATATATCAAAAAATTTAGAAATTTACGATTTTAAAAAATTTCCTAACATGTTGTCTTTAATTCCATTGTTACAAGTGTCAAAAGTATGACACAATTATTTTTTTTGTTATTCCAGCATCAACTGATTTTGTTTTGAGGGTGTTTTTTCAATCTTTTTTTCAAGAAACAATTTTGTTTTTAAAATAATTTTATAAAATATTGAAATTTGACCTTCAAAAAAAACCAAGCGTGTTCTGGAATACACACTTTTTGTTTTTGGGGTGTTTTTTCATGTTTTTTTGGTCTTTTTGGGCTAGAGTTCCCGTTTTGAGGTAATAGTTCCCATTTCATCGGTAACTATGTTCACCTAACACAAGCCCTAAATAGAAGGTTGGGAGAAACTCAACAAGTATAACAAAAACTCATCTCCATCTCCACTATCAAAAACCCTAAATAGGGGATTCTAGTAACTGGATATTTGATATGCATATAATTTTTTTTTCCTGTAGGCACTAGAAAATCATTTTCCAGCGCCTCCAGGAAAAAAAATTAAATGCATATCAAATATCCAGTTACCAGAATCCAATTATTAAAGAAATACATAAGATGATATATGCCATGTGCTAAAGAAATACAGAAGATGATATATGCCATGTGATAGGTAAGCATCCCAATAATGTTAAATCAATGAGCCAAGTAGGCATCCAATTAGTGAAACAAAAAATAGATAACAATTCCATGCACTAGAAAATTTGGCGGAATTTCCGACGGCCAATTCGTCGCTATTCCGACACATAGTCGTCGCAAGAGCGACAGTTCGAGGATGGGCAAAACGTGGTTTGCCATACCGTAGCAATTCCGACGCACTTAAAAAGTGTCACACTACCGACACTTTTTCCGTCGCTTCCAAACAAGCGTCGCTCTTCCGACGTTTCCCAACTTGTCGCGCTTCCGACGTTTGTAAACTATCACACTTCCGACGAAATGTGGTCTGACGTTTTGAATGTCGCTCTTCTGGCGTTTGTAAACTGTCGCAATTCCGACGCAATGTGGTCCGACGTTTTGGACGTCGCTCTTCCGACGTTTGTAAACTGTCGCAATTCCGACTAAATGTGGTCCGATGTTTTTAACGTCGCTCGTTCGACGTTTTTATACTATCTCTCTTCTGACGTTTTTAAGCTGTCGCAATTCTGATGCTTACAAGGCGTCGGTATATCGACGGCGGGTTCAATTTAAAAAAAAAATGAAACTTTAAAACAGGACAGTAAATCTCCAATATTTGTTATGAATTGTGGGCGTTCCAATGACCGTGAAATATTAATATAATAAACCACCCCGCATTGCTTCGACTATAAACAATATTTTTTTTTCACAAGAGAAAAAACGTTGTTTTGAATATATTATATGAAGTAAAACAGTCTATGAAGTCATTACATTTTCACATCTAAAGATTGGAACCCAAATATCCATCCAGAAAAGTGGAAGTCCCACCCCAGAAAATGATAGAAAAATACCCCATGTCACATATAGGGACATGATATAAAACCCAATAACGGTCCACATGGAGATTATCGACAATCTGAGAAAGCATCCAAATATTCCCGAGGCATCTATAAGAAAGTGAAATAGCAGTATGTAGAATAGTAAAGCAACAGATAGAGTACCGACGTCCATTGTTCCAAATACAAATTAAAGTACCCAAAACCCTGCAACAAAGAAAAACGCTAATCATGTGAGGAGTGTGATATGTCCAAAATATAAAAATACCATCGGACCATATCAATAAACCAGCAACATAGACCAGCATCGCTAGTTTTGAAGGCAGAGTGATAAACATTAATCATTTTTTTTTCACAAGAGAAAAAACGTTGTTTTGAATATATTATATGAAGTAAAGCAGTCCATGAAGTCATTACATTTTCACATCTGAAGATTGGAACCCAAATATCCATCCAGAAAAGTGGAAGTCCCACCCCAGACAGTGATAGAAAAATACCCCATGTCACATACGGGGACTTGATATAAAACCCAGTAACGGTCCACATGGAGATTATCGACAATCTGAGAAAGCATCCAAATATGCCCGAGGCATCTATAAGAAAGTGAAATAGCATTATGTAGAATAGTAAAGCAACAGATAGAGTACCGATGTCCATTGTTCCAAATACAAATTAAAGTACCCAAAATCCTTGAACAGAGAAAAACGCTAATCATGTGAGGAGTGTGATATGTCCAAAATATAAAAAGACCATCAGACCATATCAATAAACCAGCAACATAGACCGACATCGCTAGTTTTGAAGGCAGAGTGATAAACATTAATCATTTTTTTTTTCACAAGAGAAAAAACGTTGTTTTGAATATATTATATGAAGTAAAACAGTCCATGAAGTCATTATATTTTCACATCTGAAGATTGGAACCCAAATATCCATCCAGAAAAGTGGAAGTCCCACCCCAGACAATGATAGAAAAATACCCCATGTCACATACGGGGACATGATATAAAACCCAGTAACGGTCCACATGGAGATTATCGACAATCTGAGAAAGCATCCAAATATGCCCGAGGCATCTATAAGAAAGTGAAATAGCAGTATGTAGAATAGTAAAGCAACAGATAGAGTACTGACGTCCATTGTTCCAAATACAAATTAAAGTACCAAAAATCCTTGAACAGAGAAAAACGCTAATCATGTGAGGAGTGTGATATGTCCAAAATATAAAAATACCATCAGACCATATCAATAAACCAGCATCGCTAGTTTTGAAGGCAGAGTGATAACCTGTCAACACATAAAATAGTATCATAAAGCGGATACAGGAAATGTGCAGAGACATGTACTATTGATATACACCTCACAAAAAAATCATCCATGATAGAGCAAAAATATGTATAAACCCAGGGTTGATTGTATGTCCTGGCTCGCTTGTTCCCAGAAATAAAAACCATCTGCAGAAACCCAGGCTCGCTTGATTCCAAAATTGGTAACCATCTGTTGCATCCGAGATGTAAGGTTCAGGCTCGCTTTTTTCCATTAGTAGCCCGCTACAGCATCCACCCTGTTCATAGCAAAAATGTTCTTGTAGATATACAGAGAAAGAGTATAATACATAGACCATATAAACTTGGCTCTGTATTTCAAAAAACAGGTTTAAAATAGAAACATGGCAACATTTTTTTTTCTAAGTAAAGTTAATCTATTAACAGTGGGAATAAAATTACACCAAAGTCAAAAACATTGCCCAGACTCATGGCAAATTTGTCATCAAAAAATCAAAAAATTAAGAAGACTGCCCTCATACAGGGAAACCAGTCTTGAACGTTTAATTTACAGAATTCAAAAATATTACAGAGGTCCAGCACAGTAATATAATCTAAAATCAGCCCAATTAAGTGGGCCACGAAGCAAGAAAAACAAATTAACCAAACTACTCCGGCGGCTCCTCGACGATTCGGAACCATCCTTCGGAGGGTCCAGGATCGCTAGGTGCTACCTCCACAGTCATGCCACCACTCCCCTCCTGAAGGCCCGAATGTTGGCCAGCTTTTTCTGAGCTCAGACCCGCTGGATGGGTGCATTGTTCTTCCATTTCAGCCTCCTCACGGAAAACCATAGTAATTGAAGTTGTGATTCATGGGCGGTTCAGAGAGAAATTAAAGGAAAAAATTGCAGTGTGCGTCGTGGGAGAAGGTGAAGTGGTGGGGAAATGAGGAGCAGGGGAGCCCATACAGTGGCCAGATCCTAGAACCTGACCCTACCCACTTCTAGTATCTGGATAGCGACTTGCGTGATAATCACTGGACTGGGAAGTCGACTCGGTTGAGGGGCTAGAGGGAGCTCATAGGGGTTGACCTATAGTGCTCCCCCTGCGGCAACGCATCCTTTGACGCACGCGAGGCATGGGTGCAGTCTCAGCAGTGGGCACAAGAGGAGACAGACAAGTAGAATTCCAAGAAACAGAGCAAGACAAACAAGGACCAGACCGAGAGAAATGAAGATATGCAGCGTCTAAGCAACAATTCAGCTGGCCACTTCTCCTTCTCATCATAGTGAGCAGGAAGTGTAACCCAGCAACCGGCTCATCTGAAAAACCATAGCGAAATGCCATTTTATCGACCCGACTGCAATGCAATCGAAGGACGCCTGTCATAATTAATATTTGATCATTAATGAGATCCGAAGACCAGATCATATTGGAGCATGCGGAATCGCTAACAGGAGTGGAGGTCCAATCTTGAATAGTGTTAAAACTTAATGCGATTAGATGTGAAAACCTTGGAACTAAATTGAACAGCGTTAAAACTTAATGTGATTGATATGAAATTGCCACATCCATGTCCCATCGCCTTAAACGCCATCGAATGCACCCGCATCCGGGAACAGGGCAACATTTTATTGAGGACACATGGCAGAAATTGATTGGAGCGGATCTTTTTTTGGGCCACTCATGCAGTGGAAATCTAGACCCGAAAAAGATTAGGGCGAATTTGATAAGAAATTCGCGTCACAACTCTCCCTCCGTACGCTAGCCCAACTTCGGACCCGAAAAATATTAGGGCGGAATTCAATTGGTTTTCACGTCACAAAATTGGCCGACGTTAGCAGGCTATTTTGGAATGCGTATTTGGTTTGAATTATGGTTTATCGTCGTTTGAAGTCCGGTAGGCTCAACTTAAGAACAATTTTTTTTTATCCCATCTTATAAAATTTGTGTTGGTTTTCTTTGATAATACACATATTTATAATAAATCATGGGAATACCACACTAAACATGTGGAAAAGTTATATAAATTATTGAGAACAATCATTTTTATGTAAAAGTATCCAAATGTGCTTTTGGGAAATAAGAATTCAAGTATTTGGTTCATATTGTTTTAAAGGAAGGAGTGAAGTTGGAGCCTCAAAAGATGCAAGCTATTACAAAATGACCTATTCCTAAGAAAATGAAGGTTCTTAGAAGATTTTTTAGACTTACATGATATTATTGATCATTTGTTAAGAATTATGCATGCATTTCAAGTCCACTCACATATCTCTTGAAGAAAATATCATTTATATAGAATGATGAGGCTACTTTGGCATTCTCTCTTTTAATGGATGCCATGTCTTCTACACCAACATCGGTTGCACCTAATTTTGGTAAAACATTCATAGTAGAGTGTGAGGCACTAGGAAAAGGAATTTACGTAACATTAACACAATAAGGGATATCATTAGCTTTTAAAAGCAAGGAATTCAAAGAAAATATTTGGTGAAATCTACGTATGAAAAATAAATGGAAGCAATATTACATGCAATAAAAAATGGGGATAGTATATCACTGGGAGGTACTTTAAAGTCACGATATACCATGATAGCATAAAGTATTTTTTGAAGCTATGGATTTCATTGGAAGATTAACAAAAATGAGGAGAAAAAATGCAAAGTTTTAATTTTGAGATAATCTTCAAAAAGGGTAAGGAAAATTTAGTACATGATGCTCTTTCTAAAATAGAAGAGGCTTCAAATTTATATCCAATTACATTTTCTATTCCTATGTGGCTAGAAGAAGCTTGCCATAATGGAAAAATGACAATAGTACTAAACAAAAACTAAAATTTATAAAGGATGGGATGAACTCTATGGAGCATTGGGAGTGAAAGAGATATACTTTGGTGCAAATGTAGAATATTTTTATGCACGCAAGCATATTTGAATAAAAAAATATTAAGGGAGTCCCATGTCTCTCTGATGGTAGGACACAGGGTTCCTTAAAACATCTCAAAGGATCAAAAAATATATTTTGGAAGGAATGAAGAAAGATATTCAAAATTTTGTAAGAGAAGGTCAGGTTTGCATCATAAATAAAAGAGAGATAGTAAAATCTCTAGGGTTACTTCAACCATTCCACATACATATTCAAAGACTAGAAGATATATCAATAGACTTTATTACAGGGTTACTGAAATATAAAGGTAAGTATTACATTTTTGTGGTCATTTATATAGACAAATTTTGTAGATTTTTTTTTGTAGAGCTCAAAGTACATAAACAACAAGCCAAGTGGCAGAAGTGTCCGTGAAAGAAATTCATAGTCTTCATGGTTTTTCTAAAGTAATAGTAACAAGAAAATTTTGGAAATAATTATTTAATATGAGTGGAGAAACACTAGTTGCCATGAGTTCTACATATCAAACACAATCAAATGGTCAAACAAAAATAGTTAACAAATGTTTTTAAGGTTATCTATAATGTTACTCTTTAGAAAAGAAATCTTAATGGATGAAGTGGGTTCGTCAAGGAAGAATGGTAATATGATACTACCTATCACACATCTACTAAAATTTCCCCATTTAAGGCCCTTTATGGATATCCAACTCCTAATATCTCATACTTTTTGCAAGATAAGTCCAAAGTATAGGAAACAAAGTCACATATGGAAAATACTAAAGAAACTTTGAAAATTATTATGGAAAACCTTCAAATGACATGAAACATGATAAAAAACAAGGGGAACAACATTGAAGTGAAAGATAATTTGAGGAGGGTAATTGGGTATCTTTTAGATTATAGCATTATAAGCAATCTTCATTCAAGAAAAAGAAGAATAAAGAATTAGCTCAAAAATGTTATGGCCCTAAATAATTATTCATAGGATTGCACAAGTGGTATATAAGTTATTTTTTCCTTCTTCTTGCATTCATAATGTTTTTCATGTATCTTGCCTAAAAAAGGTTTTGGGAAAAAATATGCCAATGTAAATAGAACTTCCAAAATTAGATGAAGAATGAAAGTTGATTCTTGAACCACAAAAAGTTATAAATAAACATTATGTATCTCTTTGACATATAACCATTATGAAGTACCTAATCAAGTGGAAGAATATTCCTCTAGAAGAAGGTACATGGTAAAATGATCAATTCGTGATGAAATACCCATGGCTAAAGGGTTTGTTTGAAGTTTTGACAAAGGTTTTGTTATATGTTTTATATAACACGCGGCAGAATAGTTTTATTGTTTGTTAAGGTCCCACACAGTGATCAAATTTGAAGGGAAGGTCCGAATTTCAATTAGAAGGGCATATATCTATGTCGCCCTTCCATAATGAAAAGCTTTAAAAAAAAACTTTTCAATTGACCACAATAAATTATTTTTACATTTCATTTTCGGAAAGACAAAACCATCAATCTTTATATTAATAAAAGATTGTTACATATACAACAATGAAGAAGGCTCCATCTTTCATTGCTTAAATATCTCATTGGCAATGTCAACATAAGTCTTGAAGACACTATTATAAGAGTTTGGATACATACCACTGAGATATAGGAGATTCTTATGTGTCAGATTGTGTAATGCAATTTTAACTTTGTCTCACAAGGAGCAGCAGCATGGAGGTCTGGATTTTTCTTATAGAACTTTTTTATTATTATTTGAAATGTTGTTTATAGATATGAATACAACAATGAAATTATGAGCATGGTGGACAATTAGTCAAGCTCATGATGCTAAACCATGATGATGTAAGTTTGGAATTTAACATTTTTACATGTTAAAGACAAATAGTCAAAATCACTGACAACTTAGTATGCCATAATTAATAATCATTCCCTATTCACTTTTGTTAATAGGTTTATGTCACACGATGATCTCTCTTCTCTGGCATTTGCTTGTATTGAAGATCACTATTCTAGGAATAAGGAGTTATTTTCTCCAAAAATAACCCTAGCCAAACATTGACAATGCATCAAGGATATCTTTCTATGCTTCATAAGTACATATGTTCTACTTCTAAATCATGTCTTGGAAGTGGTTTTTTTGCTAGAAATTATTCACCAGTTGGTTTCATACCAAAGTATTTTTCTCATTTTCAGCATCCAATACATGAAAAAGATAATCGTTTAAAACAACATAAATATTTGAAATTTTGCAAGAATTGTCTGGCACACTTTGAATATTAATTTTGACGTCAAGTGCATGATGTTGTATAGGATCAAGTTTCATTTTGAATACCAAATGTTTCACAAGAAAATTCTCAACATGCTACCCTGCAGTAAGGATTAAATGACAATATTGCATCAACTATTTCCATAGTAAAAGTGCACCTCAGCCATAAGACTAAACAACTACAAATGTTGTAGATCTAACAAGACCACACAATCAAATGTATTCCACAAGGCCAATACTGTATGAAAAATGAAAAGAAGTTTGCAACCAAAAATACCTTAGGCAACTAATTCAATTAGATACACCAAACCATCAACAAAAAGGAAAACCAGCCTACTCAAAAGGCAAGCGTTTACCTCCTTTGAAAAAAAATTGAGTTCTGAAACAAGGGCCTTTATTGTCTTGTCAATGCCCCTAGTAATTTGAACGGGGTTTGCAGCTGCTGAAAAAACCTAAACAAAAAGGTTTCATTTCAAATTATTTTCCACAAATTTAAGATACAACCATTTTCAGTTTTGTATTTCCTAACAAGCTCATAAATTTTGACAAAAGAACCAAAATTTTTTAATACCTGATAGCAATTTTTTCACTGAAAAACTATCTTAGACTCAATAAGCCCAACCCAAAACTAAAAAACCAAACACCATAAGACCCTACAAAAATGAATAGATGATCTTAATCCAGTACTATCGACAAAAAGTTACCTTTAAACCCTCACTTATTAAACCCTGTATTGTTGAATTTTAACTTCAACTGCTGCAGCAGAAGGACGGATGCAGCAGCAACATTTTGTTTTGGAGGTTGCTTGCACGCCATCCAGAAATTTAATTCAGCATTGAAAATTCCTGCAAGTTTTTTTTGTAGACGGCCGCATCCATATTTCTATACAGGATTGTATTTAAACACAACAACCAGCATTAACGCAATTCACCAACCAGAAATTAAACAAACAGAAATTTACTCCCCAATTTTGTAAATTCAAAAGGAGGACACGTGAAGCATTAATATTGGATCGCATGAAATTGAAGGGAATATGAAAACCTAAAAACCGTACCCGAATTTTTTATAAGGCACATTGGATTGAGAATTCGCGTTACAAATTAGGCAGACGTCAGCATCCCATTTTGGAACGCGAATTTGGTTTGAAATTCAATCTATTCAGACTTTTGAAGTCTGATGGAAAGGGTTCTTTAATGTTTTGATAGTTTAATTTTATGTATGCTTTAATATATACATATGTTTTAAACATATGTTATATATATATCATATGTGAAATGAAAGGTGGGCCATAGAATTTAGTTTTAATTTTATTTTTTTTTAAAAGAGGGTTTATTATAATATGTTTTATATGTTACGGCATATAAAAATAAAAAGGTCGAAAAAGCTTGGTAGTTTTTTTTATAGACAGTACGTAAATTTTTTATTACACAGCAGTGTGTAAAAGGTGAAAGACTGAGTGTAACTTTTTAAGTGTGTATGCACAGCAGTGCGAAAGTGAAAAACACAACAGAGTGTTTTAGAGACAGAGTATGTTTGTTTTGAACAGACAGTGAGTTGGTTTTATGCACTGTGTTTTGTAGCAGTCATAATTTTGTAATCCCTCTCAGTGAGGAAGAAGTGTAATAGTTTTTTTTTGAGTTATTGAAGGAGATAGAAGTTTTTTTTCAAAGTATTGAAACTCTGTCTCCTGTCAAAGAAATTTTTATTTTCTCTGTGTTAGATGAAGGGAGATTTATTCTCAATTCATTGTTCTGGAATTTTTCAATATTACAACATATGTAAGAACAACAGATGTTGTGGTTCCATCCCCAGCTAAATCATTTGTCTTTGCCACAGCTTGCCCTACCAACTTGGCCCCAATATTTTCAACTGGGTCCTCTAATTCAACCAATAAAAAGGCCAAAACCATAGCATTGAGATACATTTCATTACACTGTCAATAACAATAAAACTTGACTTAGCCATAACCCTTTCCTTTTATTGTTGTGAAAATATTTATGCATTACTCTAATGTGGCTATTCCATAGGCCAAGTAGACCACTGGGTAACAAATATGTTTCCTTTCACCTTTGAGTTTTCAAATTATGCCTACCAAATCTAAGACATTTAAGAGGGGGAACTAATACAACGTTAAAAAGAAAACCAGAGCACACATCTACAAATTACCTCCTTAGCTACTGTCACACCATCATTAACTATTTTCGGAGAACCATGCTTGCTCTCCAATACAACATTTTGCCCCTCACCCCAAGGGTGACTCCAACAAGATCAACAAGTTTGTTCACACTGCTTGCAAGACAAATTGAAAATGCTTTCAGTAAGTGTGCAATTGAATGCCATACCATATGCCAAAACAACCCTCCATGAAAAATTAAAATAACACATTAAAATCGAATATAAGTGGACAAGGAAAGATCCACCGCAGTGAAGTTTCACGTGCAGGTGACCTTCCTTTAAACATAATTTTCTCTGACCTGCAATTTTTTTGTCACTGAGCCATCCTTGTTGAAGTACAACTCCTTTTCCATAGCTCTTGTATTAACTACCTTCTCTCTGTCGTGTAATCTCAGAGTCCCTCTTCTGCTTGAGCGATTAAAGGAAATAGGTGAAAAAACTGAAAGAGAAGACAATTGTCTGCCATAATTATCAAACATTGCACCCAACTTCTTCCCCTTTCCATTGTTACCCAATGAGATAGATGTGGCAATTGTTGTCATACTGCCCAAAGCAGAGGCCATCTTCTCTTATCCTGAATATAGAATTACAAGATCTTCATATTAGTATGAACCTTAAAAAACATGACTCCCATTGCTAAAAACCACTTTTAAGTTGTATCAGGCAAACTAAACAACTATCGCAACTTTTAGCAACTTCTGGAGAATTAAGAGAGACAACCAAAGATAAATACAACCAAAATCCTCATTTTAATGAGACCGGACTATATATTTGCATTAATATAATATAAATAAATCACGACTATTTAAGGCCAACACAAAACAATCTTTAACCAGTGGCTCTCGCGGCCTTCAGGTTGCCATGCTAGAGGTTGCATATTTTTAATTTAAATTCTTGACCTCTCGTGCCCATCTATGAATGCATCCAATGGGATATCTACATCAAATGCTCCTTTATATCCCCAAAAAAAAATTCCCTACTACAAGAGCACCGGTATTGATGGATCACCCCACACCATCCCACCCACTAGAAACGGTGAAAAAGGAAACCCGAGAAAACTTCTGAAATATCTTAAGATGACTATATGGGTGGTTCTTATGAATCAACCAACCATTTAGAACATGCTCATCAATCCAAACCATGAGTATTATGTGACGATATTCAAGCAGGCACTGAATCGGATTTCTGAAGCTATGTTAGAGAAACCCTAAACTCTCACTGAAAATAGGTGAAATGTGGCACCACTCAGAGATTGACATGTGCCAATTGGTAGAAGTGGTAGAAAATTGCCATGCTCAAACAACGAGGTGATGCAGGAATGACATGAGGGAGAAAATATCAGAAAAGCCCCAAATCTGGAGAACTAAAGCTCATCACCAACCTGAGATTGACAACTTTACATGATGTAACCTATGAAATCGTAAATGGAGAAATCATAGTAAAAATAAAGTAATGGGAGAAATCATAGTAAAAATAAAGTCGGATTCATCCTGGGAGTGGTAATGGGAGAAATCATAGTGAACAATAGGAAACATGCAGAGTTGCTTACAATCAAATAGATGAAAAAACACATACAAAAAACCTAGATAATAATCATGAACAAGATTAATATTGAATTATGAACTGTAAAGGAACTTACAAAATGTGACATTACGAACTTGGTCAAGCGCACAAGAAAAAATATCCTGGACATGACCCTGGTTGACAAGTTGTATTTCTCATGATGCAAGAGGATTTGTACCTGCACTGCCAAGTCAATCAAAATCCATCATTATCTATACGATAAATACAAGTAATTGATGTAGTATTTTTTACTCTAAGATGCATTCTTATGATAATGTTAGAACATATGTTGAAAATGTCAAAACATACATGAATAAGCTCCTCTTCGTTTCAAGAAAAATTTATTGGAGTCGCATGAACTTGGAACAAGCCTCCCACGATCTGAAAGAGTAGCAACTAAGTCAACAGTGACTTTTTTGTTGCTACGCTGGATCAAGGGAGGTTTGCTCCAAGATTAAATCGCTCCAATAAATTATTCTCTACTAAGCAGGGCCAACCACGTGAAGGTGGAAGCTCTTATGGCCCCTCCCCCCCCCTCACATCACTCTCAATTCCCCAATACCCAATCTATATTTCATTTTTTTCTTTCATGAGCATAAAAAAAAATATTCAATAACTAGTAAAAAAACAATTCAACAAAAAGTACGCAAGGAAACATTGCAATTAATGCTTGACATAAAAATAGTATGATAAATGAGTTTTTTATATAACGCAAAAAATGTTCCAAGTATGGTAACATTTGTCTTATAATAATACAATATTTTACATTATTAAATTTTCTTTTTCTTCTTCCTATTTCTAAAGCTCCTAATTACATCATCAATATCATCGTGCTCTGCTCCTGTTTCGTGCCTTTCGACCCCCACTGCTGACCTAGTTGCGTAGTCACGATGTCTGGTCTCATCCAATGACGGGGCATCGCCTACAAAAATAGATAATATTAAATTTTAATTGTCAGTTTTTAAATATCGTTTAACTAGTTCGGTAATATTAATAAAAAAAATTTCAATGAGATTATTTACCTGCTGCACCAGTTGTCGCCGCTGACCTAGTTGCGTAGTCACGATGTCTGGTCTCATCTAGTGACAGGGCATCGCCTACAAAAAGAGATAATATTAAATTTTAATTGTCGGTTTTTAAATATCATTGAACTAGTTCGGTAATATTAATAAAAAAAATTGCAATGAGATTATTTACCTGGTGCACCAGTTGTCGCCGCTGACCTAGTTGCGTAGTCACGATGTCTGGTCTCATCCAGTGACGGGGCATCGCCTACAAAAACAGATAATATTAAATTTTAATTGTCAGTTTTTAAATATCATTGAACTAGTTCGGTAATATTAATAAAAATAATTGCAATGAGATTATTTACCTGGTGCACCAGTTGTCGTCGTTGGGACTGTTGCCCTGTCTTCCTCTCTGGTGGTAAGATCCTCAAGGGAAACATTCTCTGTCATTTAAACAAAAAACGTTATAAGGACAACCATCAAGGTATAATTATAAAAAATTATAAGTGGAAATTAATTACTGTCACGGCCCTCATTGATAGTAGCATTGTCGGCCTGGTCCCCACTACAATGATCAGGTTGCACGTGAGGATCATCTACATCTGGCTCTAAAACTGGGTTATTTTCCTCGTCGGTAGTGCTGCTCCCCTGATTTAAACAAAGTTGTTAGACATTAAATTTATGGACAAAAAAAAACATATTGAAAGGTTAATGTTTTACCTTATCAGGCATTCTGGATCTTGGGACCTGCCCCAAGCTTCTGCGACGTTCAACTACGACTTGATAGCCGAAATGGAAAGCGATATTTTTATCTTCCTCTGTAGTTTCTGTTTTGAATTAATCACCCTAAATTACATATGATTGTGTATTTTTAATCATATTTGATAGGATTACAAAAACTTTGGAAGGCGATACAATTAATTATAAGATGTTTAGCTACTTAATTACAATTCTTGCGGCTAATTTCAAGTAGCCGCCCTAGCCTAGTTTGTGATGGCCCTTTTTTTCAATCCTAGCTTTGGTTTCCTTTGAGGTGTCAGGAAACCTAGCATCAAAAGATTAAAGTCAGATATGACGTAGCACACTTTTATTTTAGACATAGAGAAAATTAAAGCTATTGAATTAAAGTTGCAATTTACCTTGCGGGTCCAGTTGGCATTTTTCCTTCTTTCTTTGCCCTTTTCTCTTTTCTGTCATGGATGAGTGCTCTCCACTCACTCTCTGGAACCGTGAGAGGACGCATCTAGGGTTAAATTTCAATTGCGTCCTATAGGTGTCCCCTGCATATTTCAAATATTTAATCCGCCACTCCGAGCCACCGCCGCTCGGGCCAAATGTGTCGACTCCCAAAAGGGTTTCTAGATAACGAAAATTTTTTTCAAGTTGGAATTCTCGGGAACATACTTTCTTCTTCCAGGTTGGGCCAAAAATTACCAACGCATGGCTTCCAAAACCTCGTAACCTATTGTTTCCTACACAAAAAAAAAAAAAAAAAAAAAAAAAAAAAAAAAAAAAAAAAAAAAAAAAAAAAAAAAAAAAAAAAAAAGGAAGAAGAAGAAGAAGAAGAAGATATTATCATTAATTTAAAAATAAAAATCATGATAAATATGTTTTAGATAAAGTACATGAAATAGTTAAAATATTAAAATTTACTTGGGAGTTGTACATGCTTTATAGGGACACCTTCATCGTTCACCAACAACGTGCCATTAATGGTCCCTGTGGAGCTGACACGTGTAGCTCCAGGAAATGCAATAATGTAGTTGGCCATATCAGCCTCATCATTGCCAACACGTTCAGTGGTTGGCTGGGTGTCTTCTTGGGCAAGGCGTGTTTCTTGGCTGGCACCTAAAGGAGTAGAAGGTGTACGAGAGGGTTGCTAGGCAATCTCTTGACCTTGTGTCCCACTACCACCAACACTAGGTTCAGTAAGTGCCAAAAAACGCTACATACAAAAGAACTTTTTGTTATTTTAGTCAATGTAAAAATTAAAAATCAAACTATCACAATTCATCTCATGCAGAACAAAAAAAATATCCTTTTGACTTTTTATTATTACCTGATATGTTTCTAGCTGGCTCATTAGTTTTTTGATTCTCTCTTCTGTTTCAGGTGTTTGAGGCACGTCTATCAAAGTATTAAATTCTGACCTTGCATCTCGTGCCTTTTTTCGCAACAAGAACACTGGAGATAGGGATGAAGAAAGCTCTTCCTCAAAGAGGGAATCATCGGGCGTACCATGGCTAGGTGTCTGCATATTTGAACAAAATTAATATTATTTCAATTATGTAAATAACTAAAATACCTGAAGATAGAGCAATGCTGGCACTTTACATGTTCTTCCGCTGGCCTCTTTCCGCGATCATCCCGTCTCTGGGCTGTTCCTGCACTGCTCTCATCAGTCTGCCACATTGCAATAAAATTATAAATGTAAAAACTTGAAAACAATATCTAACTTAAAAACACAAAATGAAAACTGAAATAATTTCTAATAAGACACCGGACGACAAAGTTAGAGTTTCAAATATGCCTTGCATTGAATTTAGTCCTGGAAACATGTCATTGCACATTAAGGCACCCAAACAAGAGACGAGTTGACAATGAAGACCTTATTGAATATATTGTTGGAGCAACTTCTAGTAAACTTGTTGTGAAGACCTTGAGGACATTTTTGGAGCAACATTATTGAAGCTGATGGTATAGCATTGTTGGAGACGATCTTGAAGGGCCTTGGAGTGAAGCTTTTGGAGCAACTATTGAAAAATCCTTAAAGCATTTAAGTAAGGCACTTTCTATCTTCCATCACCTTTTTCCTTTCAATATCCTTTAAAAGATTTTGTTGATATTTAATGTTTGAAATCACGTTATAATTCCTTGATTATATGTGTTTGGGGACTTTCCCTTTGAAATTACCCAAAAATACCCTGGAAAATTTATCTTCAGGATGCATGTCTAACCCTATTGTTCAATATTTTGATTGATAGTAGTAAAAATAGAGAGTTAGTGGGCTCTTGACTTGGTTTGGTTGGGCCATTAGATCCCTAACATCTACTAGGGAGAACCCCCCTTAAGTTGGAGGAGAGCTAGCCCGAAGTGAAAAGAGGTTGGTGAGGTGACAATGGGGCTATTGAATTACACATGGTATCACACTTTAGCTTTAGGACTTTATCTTGAGAAGTGCTAGATTTTGCTATATCAATTCTCAAATTGTTTACAACACTATTGTTAAGAACTAATAAGAAGTGATGTTGAGGGGTTTTTGGGTATAAGAAACAATACCATTTAAAAACTAGGGTTCTCAGTCCTTGGCATTCCTTCACCTGGGCCTAGGGGCACACAAGAATAATTTCACACTAAACCATGAAAACTTAAAAGTAACTTAACAAATCAATAAATTAATAATAATCATAATTTCTAATTTCCTATTGTACGATCTAATGCAAATCATTCAAACATGAAGCAATGAATATATGCAATGTCTGAATTTCAAGATTGATGAACCAATACAAGAAGTTAGAAACTACAACTTTGATTCAATACTCTGTGTTCTAACTCCAGGAAGGAATCTAGTTTGTAGTACAGAACATGCATCGTGTATTATCAATTCTTAATTGACAACAAATAAAGGACATCTACCTCATCAATTCCTTCCCATTTTGTGTTTTTATGTTATATTCCTTATAAAAGTGTCAAATTTCTCTCAAAGTAAGCAACCACCGAATAAAATAAAAAATAGTTGAGATATGATTGAGAAATGGTCATTTATTTCTTGAAAGGATCTTCACAATTTCTTTGGTTGTTTTTCATCTCAAGAAACAAGAAATGACCTATGAAACTATTGTGATGTAATATAAGAAACAACACGGTGCAATGGCCATTTTCAAAGCCAAATGATGTCCATTGAGGACATGGCCTTTATTTGGTTCCCGTTTCATAGGAGTTTCAGGTAGAAATGGAACTTTTTTGTACCATTTCCAATAGTAAAAAGGGAAAACCTTCTTTTTCCATGGGAAATAATTTACCTTTCCTTTTTCAAGATAATCTAAATCACAAAAAATATGAACTATACGACACACATTCTTGGATAATGTGAAAGTGGAAAAGGAATACCCTACACAAGTGATGCACACATGTACATTTGAACACTAATAGATTTTTGTAGTTGAAATGCAATGCTTGTTTTCATTTAAATGTAGGTTTTTTAAAGCAGGGAGAAATAATGGCTGCCAAATTAATAAGTAGTTCTTTGGGAAAAATTTAAATCTTGTATTGGGTGATGAAGATAATAGAGGGTATTGAATCTTGATTCTTGACATCTAGAGAGAACCCTACAGCCTAACACAATCCAATTTAATTGACCAAAAAAACCCAAATAGAGTCAACCCTACTATAGGAGGAAGGGCCTGCAGTGAGAACTTACCATTTTGCAAGAGCTGAGGGCAAATGTTGTTCTGCAAGAGCTGAGGGCGAATGCTGTTTTGTAAGAGCTCAGGGTGAATGCTGAGGGCAAATGCTGTTCTGCAAGAGCTCAGGGCGAATGCTGAGGGAAAATGTTGTTCTGCAAGAGCTCAGGGCGAATGTTGTTTTGCAAGAGCTGAGGGTGAATGTTGTTCTGTAAGAGCTGAGGGTGAATGCTGAGGGCAAATGTTGTTCTCCAAGAGTTGAGGGCGAACACTAATAGATTTTTGTAGTTGAAATGCAATGCTTGTTTTCATTTAAATGTAGGGTTTTTAAAGCAGGGGGAAATAATGGCGGCCAAATTAATAAGCATTTCTTTGGGAAAAATTTAAATCTTGTATTGGGTGATGAAGATAATAGAGGGTATTAAATCTTGATTCTTGACATCTAGAGAGAACCCTACAGCCTAACACAATCCAATGGAATTGACCAAAAAAACCCAAATAGAGTCAACCCTACTATAGGAGGAAGGGCCTGCAGTAAGAACTTACCATTTTGCAAGAGCTGAGGGCGAATGTTATTCTGCAAGAGCTGAGGGCGAATGCTGAGGGCGAATGCAGGGCGAATGTTGTTCTGCAAGAGCTGAGGGAAAATGTTGTTCTGCAAGAGCTCAAGGCGAATGCTGAGGGCGAATGCTGTTCTGCAAGAGCTCAGGGTGAATGCTAAGGGCGAATGTTGTTCTGCAAGAGCTGAGGGCGAATGCTGAGGGTGAATGTTGTTCTGCAAGAGCTGAGGGCGAATGCTGAGGGAAAATTTTGTTCTGCAAGAGCTAAGGGCGAATGTTGTTCTGCAAGAGCGGAGAGCGAATGCGCGCGTGATATCAGACATTAATGTAGCTATTGCGATGGATAAAATCATTTTTATGTAGCGCGCATATAAGTTTCATATTTTTATGTAGCGTGCATATAAGTGTCATTATATTGACGGCGGAAAAAGCGTCGCTATTGCGACGGCTGCCTCCAAACGTCGCAATTGCGACACTTAGACATTGTGTCGCACTTGCGACGTTTGGAGGCAGTCGTTGCAATAGCAACGCTTTGGGGCATAGTGTCGCAATTGCGACGTCTTCCTCCAAACGTCACAATTGCGACACTTTGTATAAGTGTCATTATTGTGACACTTTTCTATAAACGTCAGTATAGCGATGGTTTCGGGTGGGATTGAAAAAATTTGGGGAAATTTCCGACATTTGGTCAAAAGCGTTGGAACCAAGTGTCAGAATTTCCCCCAAATGTAGTAGTGAGTGGATTATTAGTTGTGGATTAAATGACTCATGAAATTCCTTCTAACCTGATTTTAAAAATTAAAATGGGATAGAGATTCATAAAAAGGAGAGAAAATACACTTTCACTTGATCATGATCTGTGAAATTTATCCAAAACTGAATCCCTGTCAGATTTCTCTCTTAAAAGAAGCAAAACCAAATTATCTTATTTTAGTTCAGTTTCCCATGTGGAATGGCTATAAATATATTATTTGTGACGGGTCTTGGCTAACCCTCAATGAAGGATTGCAGTAAACATTTCCCTGTCTAGTAGCTCTCTAATTTAAGGAAGAGAAACAGTTAATAAATTGTAAGTGGATTGGCATGAAAATTTTGGGTTTTTTGGGTATGCAGAGCAACTTCTAATTGTGTACTACTTTTAAAATCATCTATAATTCACATATGAAAAAATCTCCACAACCTGCAATTATTTTAGTCTAGAACGGTGATTGTATGAAGGACCTACATAAAGTGTTTACAGGGCATCTCTGAAACAAGGGAGCAATACAGATGAGCACAAAGTAGAAAATTCCACAGTAACCCGTCTTCTTGATACTAGATAGGTAATTAGTTTATGTGGGGATATATATATTTTGTTAAATATGCAATTATGGGATGATAGAGGTTGTAATATGAATTTATGGAAAGTAATTGTGCTTGATAATTTAGTGTCAGGTTTCCAATGGAAACTCAAGCTTTTATATCTCTGGATGTTAAACTAAATTCACAAACACTGCTAAGATTACTGGAAAATCTAGATAAGATTACTGATATAGGTTTTTCAATTAACTGCATTTTGATTGTTTTGTGTGATTGCAGACTTACAAGGAATTTCTGATGGAAGTGAATGCAATATCTTGTTTAGATCATTCTCACCTCTGCAAATTAATTGGCTTCCATGCACGGGAGAATGGGGAACGCATGCTAGTTTATGAGAGGCTTCACCATGGAAGCCTGGATGGGCTTCTTTATGGAAATATAACACCCTCACTAACTGACTGGCACACTAGGATGAAGATAGCTCTTGGTGTTTCCCAGGGCCTCACATATCTACACGAAGAAGGCCCTTTCCAGGTAAGTTGTTAAGTCTTTTTTTCCCTTGAAAATCAGGGCATATGGGGAAACAAATTTATATTTGTAAATTAACCTATGTAATCTTGTTACAGGCTGTGTATTGTGATTTCAATGCTGCTAGTGTCCAGATTGACAAGGAATTCAATGCCAAGCTCTCTGATTATGGATTTTCCAAATGCAATTTGGAAGACATTGTGAGTCTGATAATTGAATTGAATAAATTATATGGTCTGGAGTCTGGACTCTGTTTTATGATAAGGAATTTTGTGGTTAGTGTTGGATTTTTTGTCTAGAATGGTCATACTTAAATGTTTTTGATATTTGTATGCAGGCAACAACACCATATCTTGCACTTGAAACTGTAGCGTGAGGCCTAGTGACTCCGAAGAGAAATGTTTGGAGCTTCGGAATAATTCTTTTGAAATTGTTATTAATAATTTACAACGATCATTATAAATATATTCTCCACGATCGAAGTAGAAGCCACTATTATTTACAAAATCATCTATAATCGGCGAACAACAAACCTATTTACCGACGTTTCGTTGAATCCTCCGGCACGACTGAACTTCCCTGGACTGTTGAATTTGGGACGAGCTGAGCACTTTCTCCTACATGAATGAACCAGAATGATGGGTAGCCCATATTATTACCGACGCGAATACTCTCCGTTCAAATTTCAAATCGCCAAGCATGCGGGAGTGGTGGCGTCGTGGGGGTGGCGGATGGGAGAGGAGTGGCGCGGAGGGAGAGAGGCAGCGGAGACAGGGGTGTGGGGTCCACCAGAGGAGTTTTCCGTCGTCGTCCGTCGGGAGGTCTTGCCATCGCCGTCAGCCATCGAAGTTGGTTAGGGTCCACCTGAATCTTGAAAAGGCATGGGGGTCCCTGGAGGGGGTGTTAGAATTTACCAAAGAAATAATAAATTCACCGAGAGGAACAATTAAACATAACTAGCAACAAATCATAAACATAAAAAAATATGTTTATCTGGGAAAACCCCCAAATCTGGGGCAAAACCCAACCAATTAAATTTCATTAAGCATTGGCCAAAACCCTGGCCAATCTGGCCAAGTGAGCCTTCACCGCTCACCTCCAGGCCTCCATTACAATGAAGTATTCACAACCTTTTATAGGCTCCATTACATGCAATACCATGGGCTGAAAACCATGAGTGCACAATACCATGTGCCCAAAAACCACTACTATTTACCCTAGTCAACATTGACTCTATCCCGAGTCAAGTTTACCTAACAGGGGGTAGTCTCGCAGCTGTCCCATCACCCTCTAATTCATTGAACAAAAGACTCCTCCATCATTAACATCGCATATAAAATATGTAAAGGAGGATTGGACTACAATATCATTTTTATATAGTAAGGGTAAGAAGAGTTACAATGAGGTGAGATAGCAAACCACATTACATGAATAAAGTCGAAATGTTGAAGTTTGATGCGTAGAACATTATAAGGAAGCTAGTTAACATTAGATTTGAAGTAAATTTTATATATAAACTTATCGTCGCAATAAGAAACAAGTACAAGGAATAACTATAAGAATGTATATACATATACTATAATGTTGGGATACCAACAAATGTTTTATTATATTTTTGTGATGAAATGATAGAAGGAGACTAAAACATGTATTTGGTCAACGAATAATGAATCGTTCAATATAGCTTTAAAAGTAGTTTTCTTGATAAAATTACAAGTGTAATTAAAGGGAATTATGGTAGAAACTTTTGTATTATCAATATACATTACATGAATGCAATAAGAATAAATTATCAAGCATATAGACCATTCATTATTAATTAAATGAAATAGAGGAATTTTTTTTTTTTATTATTGGTAATGAGTCTTTACAAGTTGTATCAGAGTTGTAGTTACAGCACTGGGCCTTCTTTAGGTTCTGAAAACTAAAACATTTACACCTGTTATGAAATATTGCACGAAATAAGTAAAAATTTGAAATATGGAGGAGGAATTTAATGGACAAAATTTTGTAGGATCACCAATAGGTAATGCATAACATGATACTAAATTAGGAATGGTTGGGGGTGGAACCAGTAATCCAGAAAGACAAAATTTTGAATTGTTGCAAGTGATCATGAGTCTGAAAAACATATCTAGATGATATTAAGGATAATCAGGATAATCAGGAAAGGTTAGTCAAATCTAGAGAAGAGAAAGAGGAGATCGATGGATATCTGTTAAGGAAATTGGAGAATGACAAGATCAATAAAAAAAAACTCATAAGAAAATATATAGAAGTAAATATGTTAGCACCACAAGCAGAAGAATTTTAATAACTTCTAGTGACAATCAAACTAATGAGTCTAGTGATTAAGAATAACAAAGATCAAGTAGAAACACTTCCTTGCATAGAAAAAGGAGATCACCCTCTTAGTTACAAGGAGAGTTTAAGAAAATTAGACCTCCCAATTTCAATGGTGAAACTAAAGGAGCGAACGCATGGATCCTCAATATATCCAAATACTTTGAAGTGTACAATTATCTAAGTAGATTGAAGGAAATATTGGAAACTTATCAGTTGACTGGGAAAACAACTTTATGGTGGGAAGAAAATAAGCTTGTTAAAAGAATTAGAAGCAAGAATTTAACCTGGAAATTGTTTAGGAAATAATTTAAAAAGAAATATTTGACTGAGAGATATTTTGATGAAAAAACTAGGGAGTTCCAAGAGTTGAAGTTGGGATAACTTACCATGGATGAATTTGTTAAAAAATTCATGAATCTGCTAAGATATGCTCCATGCTTGAAAGAGGAGAAGAAAAAATCCAAAGATTTGACAGTTTCCTACCTAAAAGGATTGAGTTTGATCAACTTGAAACTATGATCAAAACCATTAGGAAATCTAAAATTTGTTTCAATCAAAGCAAACAAAAAGGAGAAAATTTTAAAGGATGGGTATCAAATAAATATGACAAATTTGGCAACAAGAGAAAAGGGTTTGAAAATCATATTTTTAGTAAAAGTATATAAGCAGGAAGTTATAACAAAAATTATAATCAATAGAAAAATGTTGGGCAAAATGGAGGATCTGTTATAGGAAACATTAATTTTAGTGAGTCTGTAAAACCACCTATTAAATGTTGGGGTTGTGGTGAAAAACACCTGTGGAGAGATTGTCCACAAAATTCATTAAAGAATAAGATAATGTTTAAATTATATTCAAGAAGCATCAACAGTAAATGATGTATCCTAAAATATACCCAAAATAAATGTTGCATTGGATGGGAGACAAGTAAATCATCAATCCGAACTATGGTTAAAGTTCAAGGTAAAATATCTGGCAAAAATGTAACTATGCTTGTAGATACAGGATCTACCTTGAGTTATGTTTCCCTTCCTCTAGTATAGAAGTGTAGACTTAGAAATGAAAAACAACATAAGCATTGGTTAGTATACATGGCCACAATAACTAAGAGAAAAGTAATTGAAATCAATAAGAACTACACAGTAAATCTAAATGGAATGCAAATCGTCCTCAATCTGAATATTTTACCATTTGGATCTTATGATATCCTCATAGGAATGGACTGGTTATAAGCACATAAAGTGATATTAAATTTCTTGGAAAATTCCTTTGCGTGTGTTGATAATGAAGGAAAAACTTGTATGGTTCAAGGGATCCTAAGAGAAATTTATTTTAGACAAATTTCTACTATACAAATAAACAAGGTATTTTATGACAATAAACAAAAACCATCATTAGAAGAATACCTTGTACTAGAATAGTTCAAGGATGTATTTCTAGATGAAATACCAAGACTTCCTCTAAGGAGAGATATTGACTTTACCATTGATCTTATACGTGGTTTTGTTCCAGTTTCCAAGGCCCCATACAAAATGAGTGTTCTTGAACTAATGGAGTTGAAGATTCAATTAAGAATTATTATACAAAAAGTACATAAGACAAAGTGTGTATCCTTAGGGAGCACCTGTGTTATTTGTGAAAAAGAAAGATGGAACACTGAGATTGTGCATAGATTATAGACAATTGAACAAGATTACCATAAAAAATGAATACCCCTTGCCAAGAATAAATAACTTAATTGATCAAGTTAAAGGAGCTTCCATATTCTCTAAAATTGATCTAAGGTGAGGATATCATCAAATCAAGATTAAGGATGAATACATACACAATATAACCTTTCGCACATGTTATGGGCACTATGAATTTGTAGTACTTCCATTTGGGTTGACTAATGCACCTGCTACATTCATGTGTATCATGAATAGTGTATTAAGGCCATTCCTAGATAAGTTTTTCATTGTCTTTGTAGATGATATTATGGTATACTCAAAGAGTAAGGAAGAGCGTCCTCCAAACTCTAAGAGACAATGAACTATATGCTAAATTTAGAAAGTTTTCATTTTACCAACAACAAATTCATTATCTAGGACATGTAATATCAGAAGAAGGAATTGTTGTAAATCTTGAGAAGATAAAATTGCAATTATGGAATGTCCAACACCCAAGAATGTGGAAGAAGTCATATGCTTTATGGGCATCACAGACTAGTATAGGATATTCATAGAAGGATTCTCTAAAATTTCTTATCCAATTACTAATCTACAAAAGAAGGGAATCAAATTTGAATGGAGTCAAAATTGTCAAGCTAGTTCTGACAAAACAAAACAACTTTTACCTACAAATCCAATTTTAAAACTAGTTGATCGCAATAAGGAATTTATGGTATGTACAGATGCAAGTAAGGAAATTATAGGTGGATTTTTTATGCAGGATGTTCATGTTATCTGCTATGAATCTAGAAAATAAAATAACATGAGAAAAAATACGCTACTCGTCATGTGGAATTAGCTACAATAATTCATGCATTCAAAATGTGGAGACACTGCCTAATAGGGAAAAAAATTCAGCTAAGAAAAAATAATGTTAGTCTCAAGTATCTATTTGATCGGCCTAATTTAAACGCTAGACAAGCAAGATAGTCAAAATTTATTAGTGAGTGTAATTTTGAGATTACACATATCAAAGGGAAGGAAAATAAAATAGTCAGTGCCTTGCTACATCAAAAATTAGGTGGTCAACATATTTGATAGAAAAGTAAAAACAACTGAAAAATATGATTTAGAATATCTGAAAATTAAAGAAAAAGTGCATAAAATTGATAAATTGGAAGAGAAGGAAGGAGAATTTTCATTTAATAGCCAAGATTTATTGTTTTTTAGAGGCAAGATTTACATATTTAATGACATAACTCTATTTTTTTTTGTCCTAGATGAGATGCATAAAAGACCAATAATTGGTCATCCTGGTTATAAAAAGTTGATCACTATGTTAAGATAGGATTTTTATCAGTCAAATATGAAAAATCAGACAACTGAATATGTAGCAAGATGTCTTGAATGCCAACAAATTAAGGCATCTCACCAACACCTTTTTTGTTTGTTGCAAACACTACCCATTCCAGAGTGGAAATGGGAGACCATTTCAATGTATTTCATCCCCATATTTCCAAAAAAAATTAAACATGATTCCATTATGGTTATCGTTGACAAACTTAGCAAATCAACACATTTCATTCTAGTCAAATCTACTTTTAAGGCTAAAAAATTTGCAGAAATTTTTATGAGGGAAATTTCAGGCTTCATGGGGTACCTAAGGTTGTGATTTCAGATAAAAATGCAAATTTTACCTCCAAATTTTGGAAGGCGTTATTTGAAAACATGGAAACCAAGTTAAAATTTATTACATCTTATCATCCTCAAACTGATTTTCAAACATAAAGGACCAATCAAATATTAGAGTGCATGTTAAGGATGTATATGAAAGACAAACAAACTAAATGGGAGGAGTATCCGCATTTAGTTGAATTTTCCTATAACAATGGGTATCAAACCTCTATAAAAATGAGCCCTTTCGAAGTTATGTATGGAAGGAGATTTAAAGTACAATTAAGTTCGAATCATCCTGAGGATAAATTGATGCTAGGATGAGACATGTTAAGGGAAATGGAAGAGATAGTCAAGCAAGTTAAACAAAATTTAAAAACATCCCAAGATCATTAGAAAAACTATGTATACCTAAAAATAACTCAGAAGTAATTCAATGTGCGAGATCATGTGTACTTGACGTTCAAATCTAAGAAGAGTACACTCAAACTTGGAAATGTGCTAAGTTATCTCCTAGATATTGCGGGCCCTTTGAAGTGTTAGCCAGAGTTGGACATGTTGTTTATCAACTAGCCCTACCAGTCAAAAGTAAGATTCATAATGTATTTAAAGTTTCATTATTGAAAAATTATGTACATGATCCATATCATGTGATTGATTGACATGTTGTACAGGTGGAACCAAAGGGAGAGTTCCTATCAGAAACATTGTGTTTTATAGACCGAAGGATGGTTACACTCTGGAATAGAGATGTAGTGCAGTTGAAGGTTCAATGGAAACATTTCACTCTAGAGGAAGCAACTTGGGAGTTAGAGGATGCTCTTAAGGAAGTCTATGCTACTACGTTTTGAAAAGAATTTAGAAATGATTTCTAGGAAAAGTGTTGAATGGGACACCAAGATGGTGTCAAATTTAAGTAGGGGAGAGTGTGACATCCCTCAGCTTAATGATTTCATTGTAATTAAATGTGTATAAGTTTAATTTTGATTTAGTATGAGACAGATAGACATTTAATTATCAGTAATTTTGTTAATAATCATTGTTGTAAAGTTGTTGTTTGCAAAGTTGTGATTATATTTATTCTTATGAATAAAAGACAAAAACTGGGAAATTAATAAATAAGTACATATGGTTGAAAGAGGAAAATGACCGTAATTCTATTTTACTAATATATTATTATCAAACAAAAAGTCCTATGCATCAAATCTGGATGATTAAATTTAATTCTGAAATTATGATATTGTCCAATTAAATGTTCCTAGAAGACAGGGAGTTGTCTTCAGGAAGTGGGAAACAAGATATCATTAATGAGAAATTAACAACCTACCATTTGTTGGTGAGGTGGAGGCAGTTATTAACCACCCAAAGGGTGGTGTATGGATATTATTAGAAAATTATCTTGCTTTTTTTTCAATAATTATGAGAGAATAACTAGAGAGACTAAAGAGAAGAAAAAAAGAAATTTTACAGAAAAGAAAAATTGCAGGCCTGGATTGCTTGGGGGGACAAGTTGACTTTAGTTGTGTCAATATTGGGAGGAGCCAAGTATTTAGCCATTCATTTTGTAGAATAATTGTTCAATTCAGTATTCCTACCTTTGGTTATATGTGTATTTTATTTTATAACAGAGAAAAGTTTATTTATAGTTTCATTTTTTCTAAATACTTTTAATTTGTCACACGCAATGAAGAAAAGATGTTGCAGATATATTTAAAATTATGTCTGATAAATTATTTATATTTGTATTATTGATGGATTAATTGATAGAAAAAGAGGTAAATCATTTAGAATTATATATATATATATATATATATATATATATATATATATATATATATATATATATATATAGAATTTTATTAGAGTTAGAAGAAACAATTCATGCATGTCAAAAAATAGACAAATTATTTTCCAGTTAAAGAGGCTTGGATTAATATAATAGACATGTAGGTTGGAGAGTGCATCTTCTATATTTTGGAAGTGTTAAACTTATTCTTGTATAATCCTATAAATTTAATTAGAATAACTAAAAGAAAACTGGTAGTGGACTCATTGAACAGTTGAGTCAAGACTAGATATATGCACCGATATAAGGTACAATCTTTGTGTTAGTTGAGGAAGACAAGTTCAAATCCTATTTAATTGTCAGTTAAATTACTTGTCATTAAATTATCAAACCAGGGGTTCGTGAACTTGTGAAATATACTTCCACAATATATGTTAGGAATCAATTTTCAATTTCAAAAAAGAAATTCTACTCTATTGAGAGAAATTGCAAGTCTGAAATAAAACCTATTCATGAAAAATGTCTAAGATGAGTATGCACTTTCTTTCTTTTTCAAAAGTCTCAATTTCAAAACTTGGAAATAAATATTTTAATCTATAAAATTGAAATGACTATTTACATGAGAGTGAACTTACTCTATTGACATGAAAATAAATATATTCTAATGACATGAAAGTAAATCTATCTTTATCAGCAGGAAATTAAATCTATTCTAATGAATGGAAATTAAAGACTTGAAAGTAAATTTAATCCAGAAAGCAGCAAATCCTATACTAAGAAAGCATTGAATCCTTAAACTATGAAATTTAAAGGCAGTCTATTCTGAAAACAGTGAGAGATCAATTGAAATTACTAATGTGTGCATTTTCAAATTAGAATCATTCATGAGTATCTATCAAACAAATTGAAAAACAATGAATCTATGAAATGAGAGAAATAACGCTTAACGTGTAAAATAACATAAACAAAATGAGCATGAAATAATGTAAACAATGCATCTAATCAAAAGACTTAAAATGAACATAAATAAACTAAAAAGATAAAGCATTAGAATACATTCCCATACTCATTAGGTGCCCATCCCAAAGTGTATGAGAGGTGGAAAGTTGAGAAAAATATTAATCAAACACCAAATGAAGACACAACCATATCAAAGTGAACTACAATGGTATTCATTACATCAATCATAAACATAGTGCCAATCCTTAACATCCAAAATTCTACATTGAAGCATGAGCATAGCTCCCAAATGTTTAACACCTTTCGAGAGGAGAAGGCTCTCCTATTTATACAAAAACTAATATAACTAATTCATAAATGTAGATCCACAAATATATCATGTGGTTACAACCATGTGTTGACATCTAGAAAATAACATCTCTTCATATCCTCTCACAAATATCATCTAGCTTTGATAGGAGACACTTATGAAAATATCCATGATATTTCTCCATGAAATGTGTTTCACCAATGATCTCAAATCTTCCTCAAATATTCAAGAGTTTGATGAGGAAATTCGAATTGAATCTTGGAGGCTGAATAGGATTGTCTTGGAATCTTCAAATATGCCTAAACATGTCACAAAACTCATCCAAATTTTATATGTAAGTGAATACATGTTATTTTTTCTAATATTTAACCATAAATTCACTTAAAATACTAAAATAAATGTATTGGAAAATAATGTGCCTAAACCAATATTTAATAATGAAGATAGTCTTAGTTTATGGTTATGGAGTTGCAGAATATGGTAAATTCTGAAGCAAAGTGAAAGAAAAGAGGGTGAAATGAATGATATTTTGGAGACCCAATGGTGAGCCCTGGTATTGCACCAAGAGTGCTGCAACTCCCAGGGGCTGCCCTACTTTACTTTATCAACATGGGGTTCATACAAACTTGGAGGTGACAGTGCTATATACACAGCAGATGCATTTTTCTCATGTCATCCTCTTCTGCTTTACAAAAGGGTGTTATTCATACAAACTTGGAGGTGACAGTGCTATATACACAGCGGATGGATTTTTCTCATGTCATCCTCTTCTGCTTTACGAAAGGGTGTTATTTCTTAAACTATGATAAGAACTAGAAAGTAAATTGCTAGAAGGAAAGGACAGAAAGGAAACTATCTCAAATTGTAGAAAGGAAATGACGGAAATGAAACTAATTTAATTTGCAGAAAGGAAATGGCAGAAGTGAAACCAATTTAATTTGCAGAAAGGAAATGGTAGAAATGAAACTAATTTAATTTGTAGGTAGGAAATGGAAAAAATGAAGCTAATTTAATTTGCACTTAACATGGCCAATCGGCTAAACACACCCTGCTCTATCTATCATGCTCTTATCGATGCAGCGATTCATGACCTAATTAAACTTGAGAAAGTGTTGCTTCCAGTTGGGAGAAAAAGGGGTTAAGGGTGCTAAGGGAAGGCTAAACGCATGAAACAAGGCTTAGAAGTGTGAAAGAGGGTTTAGACTTTATTAAAACTTATAATATAGAAAAAATCCTTTGGAGTGGGAAGCTTTTAAAAGTGCGATGGTGGAATTGCGATGGGAGGACAGAAGTGCGATATGTGATACGTGATATCGCAATCGCAATATCGCAAAGCCGAAGGGGTAGCGGAAGTGTTGTTCGGGAGCGGGAGAGAATTGTGAAATGAGATGGGATAAAGACTGTGAAATGTGGAATACGATGGGATAACGTGGCGGTAGGGCCAGTGGCGGAGTGGGATAAAAATATCGCAATCGGAAAAAAGGAGCGGTAAGTATTAACGAAGGGCGGAGAGTGTTGTTGATTGTGATAAGCGAAAGGGAAATGTGATTTGCGATGGAGCAAAAAGGAAATGCGATTGCGATTTGCGGTAAGTCTTAAAGGAAAACGGAAAGGTCAGAGTCTAATGTTTTTGAATGTTTTTTTTTAATAGAAAGAAGCAAAGGTAAGGCGCAAGGAATTATCACAATCATGGCTTCGAATTGGAGAGAATAAACAAAGAACGTAAGAGATCTACAATTTGCGATGAGCGAAGTACGGTGAGATGGAGTTTCAAGGAGCAAGGGCGGTAGTCTAATTTTGATTTTTTTCAAGAGTTTTGGGAATGAAAAGACACAGCAGCTGATAATAAGAGGAAAAGGAGGGAAATGGAGGTGTAAGAGCAAGGTTCAAAAGTGTAACACAGAGATGGAGAGGGACTGGAAAATGAAGCGGAATGGCTTAATAATTTATCTTGGGCTTTTGATTCTTATTCCTGCAAACAAACCTATGGATTCATGCACGAAAAATAGAGGAAATGTGTGACAAAAACAGTGAACAAAAAGACTGAAACTGGTATTGCAACTCTACTCTGATCTCAGAAACAATGAACAGAAATAAATTTTTGGGTCTATGGGAAGGTTCACCCTCCTCGAGCTCTATTGACAGAGATGAGAAGGGAGGTCTTTATCCACATATTTTAGAGTTTTCTCCTATATTCTATTACTCATAAGCAAATGAAACCTACAATAGCACAATGAAAGCAAAAATACACAACAATGAAACTATCGGAAGCACATCTACTGACAGCAAGAAAAGAACAAGTACAACAAAGAGGCCGAGGCACATGGATTGGGCCCTAACCCACAGCCTAGCTCTCTGGAACCTAAATCAGTAAAATGAAATCAGTCTGCTCATTTCATGAAAGAATAGTCTCGTACATTTCTGAAAGTTTGAATCACTATGTACAATAATAAAAGATCTCAATAGCTTGCAAAAATGTTCCCAATAGAATCTAATCATTCCTAGCTCTAGCTCTATTATATTTATTATATAGGGCAACTACCAACAGCTCCCTTGAAAATAATGATTGAGTTCACTTGATTCCAAGTAAACATAGGTTGAGTGTAATTTTTTATTTGAGTTGCTTGGTTGCCTTTGGAATTCGAATTGTTGAAGAGAATCCTTGGAGATCCTTTGGCTACCATTGAGATTTGAGGGTGGAAACTCCTCCTATAATTTCTCCTTGTTGTCTCCTTCAAATATTTATGATAAAATATTCAAAAATAATGCCAATTACTCATGATTTTCTGCACTCAACCTTATATTAGGCACTCAGAGTATGTTAACCTTAATCACCACCTATACTAGCATCATAAAACCAAATAACAATTAAAATGCAAGAAAAAGAGATTTAAGAATGCAAAAAGGTGACCATTAACCCCTCCAAATATGTCTGATGATGGAGCTCATTATCACCCCCCTACTGAATGGTTTCTCATCCTATGAGAAACTAATCCTCCTCCTACATTTTTCAAGGCTTTAAAAGCCTCCCTGATTTCTCGAGGAAGAAGTGTGGGAGCCCCCTCAGGGGGGTAAAATCCATTACTCTTTTCTACATTCTTTGATTCTTTATCTTGAGCATCTGTGTCCCTTTCATCATTCAACCCCAGCAACAAAGGTGGACTGAGCTTGAGACCAAGCCATTGGATCTTCTTGGCCTACATGGCCCTCTCATATATTGGTACTCTTTCCAAGGCACCCCTCAGTCTTTCTGGGGTATGGTACTCCTTGTTCTTGAGGCTGTGAGGGAGGTTGTTCCATCTCCTCTTGTTGGCCATAATGCACTCATCTTCTATATTCCTAGAAACATCATCAAAGTGGCCTATTACTTGTGTTTGAGTCTGGAGGTAGCTTTCAACTAGTGCAGGGTCCTTTTCAATCTCCCAATGGTTAAGGATGACTCCTCTTAGGCTGAACAATTCTGGTCTAATATGTAAGGGTTCTCTATTTCTTCTTCTCATGACCTTCCATATCTCTTTTTCTCTAGTGTCCTCATTCATCATCCAAAATACTAGAGCCATAAACTGCATATCCCCCATTATAGAATTGGGGTCCCAAGTATCTATATTTTTAGCACAAGGTTACGCGCATAAAACTCTGCCATCTTTGCCTGGTCAGCCATGTTAGCTTGCTTGTATAAATCCATGAATTGCATACAATATTGGAAAGGTAGGGATCCATGGGAGGCTAGAGTTTTGATTTGAAATAGGAGGCATTTCTCCTTGAGGTACACAACATATGAGTTAGCAAGGAATCTGTGTTGAAGGGCTTCTATGCACAAGTTTTCCATGGTGGCTATTTGTTGCCCTTTTTGTTGCAATTGCTCCTTTAGTGCTATATTCTCTACATGTGCCATCTGCAACTGCTCCTTTAGAACTGACTCTTTGATTCTTTCCTCCTCCCTTGGTGATTCTTCAATGATGATGGGGCTCTTGGGAGGAGTTTTTGGCTCTTTCTGACTTACCCTCTGACTCTTTTTAGTTCTGAAATACATAGAGGTCTGCCTTTTTCTCTTTGTGCTCAAAGAAGATAAGGTGGCAACTTCCTCTTGCTCACTTTCTGCTACCTTTATGACTTATGTCTCTGTTTCCATTTCTTTCATTTCTCCTTGGCCCTATGTCTCTTCCTCTTACTCTTCTTGTTCATCTTCTAGTTCTTCTTCTGGCTCTTCTTCTCCTTCTTCTCTAAGGCTAGGAGTAGAATTATGCCTTGCTTAGGTTGCTATAAAAGCTTCCCTTGGTCCCCTAATGCTTCCAACTGTCTCTTGAATATTGCATGGTGCCTTGTTGAAATGCGCTAGTGTTGAGAGAAATGGTGGCTCAGGTTTAATGGAAATATGTTCTGGAGAATTTATGCCGGTGTTTTCCTTCTAGATGGTGAAAACCCTTTTTCTTTTTTAAAAAATGGAAACCTCTTTATAATGGTGGAAAAACCAAAACCTTTTGGATAGAATGGCAGAGAAAAAGGTGGGGTCGGAGGTATTAACACAAATCAAAGAATGGTTTTCGGGGGGTATGCAAGTGGTAAGTAGTTTGAATGAAGGGGGGTGAAAAATGACGAGATGAATACACGTCTCAGTGGGTTCAGATCACAATTCTGCCTATTTCAGACCCCCCCCCAGCTGTGTTAAAGCCATAATGGAGAAGGGAGGCCGAAATTCAATTATGATTATTGATCAAAGGAGGGGTGATCATGAGGTGGAATAGGTTGCGGGTTGTTATGTGTGTATGATATGTGGTATACTTCGGAAGCTAGCCCGATTGCTGGTGATGTTGTATTGTTGCTCCTGTTGCACGTTGTTCAAATGTGCAGCCCAAACTCAGTATTGTTGTGATTTGGCCTTTCTTCGGTCTTTTTCCCTCAAAAATTTTTAATTCACTGGTTTGGACGAGACGGGATCTCTTTTTATTAGATTGCGCAGCTAATTTTGGAGCGCTTATGTAACTCGGGCTCAGCTCCAGTTTCCGTTAGAGACCGTTGTTTCCTTATATTTTTTAATTCATGATAGGTTGTGTGTTTCCTCCCCTCATTCTCCTCTACTCCACTTGATTTCATTTTTTCCCTTTTTCATGCCCAGGTAGTGTGACTTTTTAGTTCTCCCTAGTCATACTTCACGATGGTGACCAAGCTAATTGGCCACCTTTCTGCCCCTTAAACTCTAAGTCTGCAAATTTAATTATTTATAGCTATTAGGGATGCATAGTGAGGGGTGAGAAGCTATACATGAGTTTACCTGTTGTTTTCAAGGCATTTACAGGAGCTGGATTGAGGAGACAAGCCTTTTAGATGCTACATTCTTCACTATATTCAGGTTTTATGAGTGAGCAGCTTTCTGAATTAGAAACTTCCTGAGTGAGTTGCTAATCTTTTCTTGCAGTTTATTTCTATTATAGATGTTGCGTGGGGTGCTTGAGATGCCATGGGTGGAATTCTTGTTCTCTTGGAGTCCATTATGCAGCTTTCCTTCTTGTTTTTCTTTGCAGTCCATGAATAACTTTGTTTTCGAAGAAACTTCCTGATGTTTGTACTAGTTTGTGGACTGCTTTATTTTGCTACATTGTGCTCAAGAATGGAGTAATATAGTGTATGGAGGTGATAGAAGGAGTTATGGAAATGAATGGACTAAATTATGGGATGGATGGTAAAATAGAAGGGGAGAGAAGAAGATGACTTCTTCCATGTGTTTCCAGAAACCATTAATAACATGAAAAACAACAAACACATAAAACATAGATATGCGGATGTATTTCTCTTTTTTTTTTTTTGAAAGCAATTGGGTTGTCTCCATTGAGGCTTTCAACCTACAAGCTTTCCTTGAGCACCTCAGAGGGGTTTTTGCCCATGGATATTTATTCTCTTTTTTTTGTGTTAGGATATGCTAGAAACTATGGAGTTTCCCATTACACACACATCTCTTCTTATTGAATTTATGAACTATACCTTGGATAAGGGCCTCTTGTAAATCTTAATTATGTGACCATTAACAAGAAAGGGGATTCCTTCCTCATCTATGGTTCTGATTTGAACTACGCCATTGTCAAAACATTTTTCCACTCTGTATGGTTCCAGCTATCTTGTCATCAATTTTCCCTTAAAGTATTTAAACCTTAAACCATACAACAACGCCCAATTTCCTTCTTGGAAGGCCTTCTCCTTAATGTTATTTTCATGTCATACCTTATTTTGCAGTTGAACTACCTATGTGTGAAGAAGTGCTTGCATTCTGAACTCATCCAATCCATTTAGTTGCAACAATCTCTCGTTTTGGGCATTTGATAGATCTATATCTAATTCAGCTACCATCCTTAAAGTATTGAATTCAAACTCAACTGAGAGTAGAGCTTTCTTACTATAGACTAGTTCATAAGGAGTGAATCATGTTGTTGTCTTCCAAGTAGTGTTGTAGGCCCAAGTAGCTTCTACCAATCTATTTGCCCAATATTTTCTGGTGCTGCTCACAACCTTGGTGAGGATGCTCACTAAAGCTCTATTAGTTACTTCTACTTGGCCATTCGCCTGAGGGTGATAGGCAGTAGAAGTTATATGTTTAATCTTGTGCTTCCTCAAAATATTTTCAATGAGGTGAGAAGTGAATTGTACTCCCTGATCAGTGACTATTTCTCTAGGGTATCAAAAATTGTAAAACACATTCTCCTTCAAAAATTCTTCTACTTTCTCCTCAGTTTCTACCTTCACTTATTTTGTTTCAACCCACTTTTTCAGGTAATCAGTGCAGACTATGATGTACTTATTTTGTCTGAATGGTGGATCGATAGGTCCAACAAATTCCATGCTCCACTTGTGAATCGATAAAGAGACACCTGAGAGTGCAAAGGCATCTCATCCCTTTGCGTGGGTTTCCCCATCCTTTGGAACTGGTCACACCTGTTGGTGTATCTTCTAGAATCTTGGTGAAGGGTAGGCCAATAGTATCATGCTTGAAAAACTTTGTAAGTAGTTCTCTTTGCAGCAAAGTGGCCTCCACATGCGTTGTCATGACATGCAGAGAGGATATCAAAAACTTCTTCCTCCCTCACACATCTCCTAAGTATTTGATCCAGGCCTAGATTGAAAAGGTTTCCCCCAATCCATGTGAAAGGGGCATTTTTTCTGATGATTCTACTCCTTTCCCTGAATGAAAGATTAGGAGGGAGTCTCCCAACAACCAAGTAGTTGGCTATATCAACAAACCATGGTGAGAGTGTTGATATAGCAAAGATATGCTCATCTGGAAACTGGTCATCCACCATTCCTTCTTAACCTGCAGGGAGAGCTAACCTGGACAAAAAATCTGCAATAATATTCTCCTTTCCATGTTTATCAACAATAGTCAAATCAAATTGTTGCAAAAGTAACAACCATCTAATTATCCTAGCATTAGCGTTTAGTTTGTTCATTAAATACAAATACTTGATGGTTGCATAGTCATTGTGAACAAAGATCTGATATCCAGTTACATAATTTGTGAATTTGTTCAAAGCATGGACAATGGCTAACATCTCCTTCTCAGTAACAGTATAATTCAGCTCAGCCTTGGACAAATTCTTGCTGATGAAATAAATGGCATAAGTTATTTTGTCCTCTAATTGTCCTAATGTTGCCCCTACATATTTTTCAGATGCATCAGTCTGGATGTGGAAAGGCAGAGTCCAATTTGGACCTCGAAGGATGGGGGCAGTAGTCAAGTTTTCCTTAATGAGCTCGAAAGCCTCTTCACAAGGACCGGACCAAATAAACTCAGAATCTTTGGCCAATAACCCAAATAATGGTGATGTCATATTGCTGAAATCTTTGATGAACCTTCTATAATAACCAGCTAAGCCTACGAAACTCCTAACATTTTTATGCTTTTGAGGAGCAAGTGCCCTTTTGATGATAGTGATTTTTTTCGGGTCTACATGTATTCCTACTTGGGATATGGAGTGTGCTAATACAACCCCTGCTTTCTTCAGGAATTCACACTTTTCTGGGCTCAAGGACAGATGCATCTCAATGCACCTTCTCACTACTTTACCCAAATTGGAGAGAGCTTCCTGGAATTCATCCCCATATGGTGTGAAATCATCCATGTAGATTTCGACAGAGCCATGGAATAACTCAGAAAAGATGCTCATGACAGCTCTTTGGAAGGTAGCTTCGGCATTGCACAACCCAAAGGGTAGGACTCTATAAGTGAAGGTACCCCAAGGGTTGGTGAAAGTAGTCTTATCCTGGCCTTCAAGGCTGATTTGAATCTGATTGTACCCACTGAACCCATCTAAGAAGGAAAATAACTTCTTCCCCGCAAGGCCATCTAGGACTTGGTCTATAAAGGGAAAAGGGAAATGGTATTTCTTGGTTTCTTGCCTAAGTTCTCGTTAATCAACACAAATTCGCCACTTCCCATTCTTCTTTGGGACTAGGACAAGAGGGGATACCCACTCACTGTCGGATATAGGATATATGAACCCTGCATCCAGTAGTTTATGTAGCTCTTCTTTGACTATGTCCTTTAGAGTTGCGTTCATCCTTATTTGGGGTTATCTCACAGGCTTGCATCCTTCTTTGATGTAAATGTGATATCTGCATACTGAAGGATGCACCTCTTTCGTTTCCTTGTAATCACAAGCAAATGCATCAAGTTTTTCTTTCAAAATCTGGCATAGCTACTTCTCTTCTTCATTCAAGAAGTTTGGGTTGATTTTCAGAGATCTGGATGGGCCAAAATCAATAGCCTTGGTGGTTTCAAAGGTTGACTCAACTGAGTGCACTTCCATCCAAGGTTGGCTTTCAAACTCTTTGACTAATTTTTCGAGAGGAATGTTAGTGGAGGATTGGTTTTGAATGGCATGGTCAATGAGTTCATCTTCATTGAGCTGCCCCCCTCTAAGAATAGCATCTATGGTACACATAGGGGCAATGTTATATAACTCATTTTATTCATCCTCCAACCATATAGGTAGATCATGATCAATGGAAGGCTGGGCTGGAGGATATAACACTAGCTGTTTGGACAAAGGCCCATTTTTTATAGTCATGTTTCTGGCCCGACATCGAATATAAGCATCTGTAGTGGCTAACCAAGGTCTCCCTAGGATGAGAGGATAAACATTAAACTTTGTTTTTGGTTGCAGGACCAGGAAATATGTAGGATACTCCTGAGATTCAATGGTAACCATAACATCCTCAACAATTCCTTTTGGAGTTATTGTGGACCAATGTGAAAGTTGCAAAACTATTGTGGTTTTCCTCAAAGTCCCTTAGAGATTAAGTTTCAACATAGTTTCCTTGGTCATGACATTGATGGCAGCCCCTAAATAAATTAGAGTTTTGGGGACTATGACACCATCGATGTGCACATCAACAACTGGACTACCAAGGTGTAGGTACTTTGGAAAGATCACCCTTCTCAATGATTAGGTCAGACAGTTTTCCTACCACATTGATGGTGGGGGTATCTCTCTTCCTTCTTCCAGGTTTCTTGAAGAACTTTTCTTTGATGATCCTATTGTAGATAGGGTCTTCCTTAATGGCCTGGAGAAGTGGTATATTTACACACAAATTTTCAAATTCTCCCAGAAGTTTAGTCTCCTCTGGGGTGTGCTGAATAGGGTGGATCAAGCGCTCGGGAAAAGGAGATTGTTGGATCTGAGTGTTACCTTCTTCCTTTTCCTCCTCAACCTCTACAGGTGGAGATGGAGGATGGTTGTCTGGGAGTAATCTTCTCAGCCTGAGATTAACCACTTGTATCTCCATAGCATAAGTTGGATAGGATGTTTCTCCACTGGGAGCATGTTGTGTCTATCTGTTGTTCAGGTTCGGATTGGGCTCTGCAGGGATTTGAGGTAGCCTAGGTGGAGAAGCATGATTAAGTTGAGGTTGAGGTGGGGATGGAGGCATTAGAGAAAGTGGTTGATTGTTTTGAGGCCTCCACCCTTGGGATGGATTGTTCCACTGAGGTTGTTGTGGAACATACTGCTGAAATAGTTGATTCCCTGGTTGAGGATGATATGGAGGGTTCTAAGGCCAAGTATGAGGTCTAGACCAGGATGGAGGAGTGGGGGTGTACCAAGGTTGCATGGGTGCACTCTGATTGTTGTGATAGTAAGAGTAAGGTGCGCTTTTCATAACTTGCTGATATGGTTGAGGGCCCTGAGGAATTCTCTACTAGATGAAACAGAGTTGCTTTGGAATTGCTTCCCCACCTTTATATATAGCCTTAAGTCCAGGTAAGGAGGGACACTTGTTTGTGGCATGATTCTCCTCACAGAATAAGCAAACCTCCATGACATTCAGTCGACATTCATTTCTTGGGTGCTTCCTGGTACATTTATGACAAAATATGGCCAAGGCTCTCTCTACTTCCTCTTGATTCCTTCTGACCTGCATTGTGTCCATTTTCAAAGCAAGGGTGTGCATGTCACTCTTGAAGTCCTCTAGCATGTTTCCAATCTCATGTTTTATGAAGGTGGAAGAGGAAGGGGTATTGGATGTGTTTTTTCCAGCTCTGCCCATCTTCCTAAATGCCCTAGAATGGTTCTGGAAGAGAGTTTTGATTGTTTCATAAGGAAGTTGGTAAATATCTCCTCCTAATAGCATATTCAAGGTTTATATCATCTCTTCTTTGATCCCTCGATGAAGTACAATTTTAAGTGATGTAGGATCAAGAGTACAATTGGCTCTCTTATAGTTTAATTGAAACCTCTCTTCATAGTCCTTTAGGATTCATCAAGCCCTAGAGTCATCCTAAATATCCCATCCTTAGTTTCCTTGTAACTACAGTAGTCTTTGTACTTGTTGTTAAAGGTTTCTTGCATCTGTGCCAAGGCGGTGATGTTTTCCCTAGGCAGACCCATGAAACAGTGCAAGGCTGCATCCTTAAGGGTGAATGGGAATAGCTTCAACTTCTGATCATCATAGGTGTAGTCATAATTCCCACATATAACAACAAATTCAAACATGAGTGTGTCAGGATCCTTAGAGGTAATTCCATGGAAGTGTGGAAGAAATAAGGGGCTAATTTTTTTCATCTTAGTTTCCCCATCTGCCTCTTTTATGGGAAAGGCTCTCTAGATCCCAGCCATGGTTAAGATAGATGAATTAGGTCCCTCGGTTGGAAAAAGGTCTTCTTCTTCTTCCCCAATGGGTTCCTCGGAGTATTCAGAAGGCTCTCCTATAGGAAGTTCAATCTCACTATCACTGAAGAAGAGTGAAGGATGGCTAGGAGGTGATGTGGGGGTTTTAGGTAAGATTTGTCTTTGAATATTCCTATTCCTACTCTTTGAATATTCTTTTTTGTATTTTTTGAATATTTATGAAATAACATGAAAAGAAAGGAAAGCAAAAAATAATGCTAAAACAAAATTAAAGCATCTACTAGACACCTCCCCGGCAACGGTGCCAAAAATTGGTGAGCCCTGGTATTGCACCAAGAGTGTTGCAACTCCCAGGGGCTGCCTTAATTTACTTTATAAACCCGGGGTTCGTACAAACTTGGAGGTGACAGTGCTATATACAAAGCAGATGCATTTTTCTCATGTCATCCTCTTCTGATTTACGAAAGGGTGCTATTTCTTAAACTATGATAAGAACTGGAAAGTAAATTTCTGGAAGGAAAGGACAGAAAGGAAACTAACTCAAATTGCAGAAAGGAAATGATAGAAATTAAACTAATTTAATTTGAATAAAGGAAATGGAAGAAATGAAACTAATTGCATTTGCATAAATGAAATGGCAGAAATGAAATTAATTTAATTTGCACTTAACTTGGCCAATCGGCTAAACACACCCTGCTCTATCTATTATGCTCCTATCCATGCAGCTATTCATGACCTAATTAAACTTGAGAAAGCCTTGCTTCCAGTTCAGAGAAAAATGGATTAAGGGTGCTAAGGGGAGGCTAAACACATGAAAAAAGGCTTAGAAGTGTGAAAGAGGGCTTAGACTTTATTAAAACTTATAATATTACAAAAATCCTTGGGAGTGGGAAGCTTTTAAAAGTGCGATGGCGGAATTGCGATGGGAGGACAAGTGTGATATGTGATATGAAATATCGCAATCGCAATATCGCAAAGTCGAAGGGGTAGCGGAAGTGTTGTTCGGGAGTGGGAGCGAATTGCGAAATGCGATGGGATAAAGACTGTGAAATGCAGAATGTGACAGGATGGCGTGGTGGTAGGGCCAGTGGTGGAGTGGGATAACAATATTGCAATCAGAAAAAAGGAGTAGTAAGTATTAACGAAGGGTGAAGAGTGTTGTAGATTGTGATAAGCGAAAGGGAAATTTGATTTGCGATGGAGAAAAAATGAAATGCAATTGTGATTTGTGGTAAGTATTAAAGGAAAAGGCAAAGGTCAGGGTCTAATGTTTTTGAATGTTTTTTTTTAATAGAAAGCAGCAAAGGTAAGGCGCAAGGAATTATCGCAATCGAGGCTTCTAATGGGAGAGCATAAACGTAGAATGCAAGAGATCTGCGATTTGTGATGAGCGAAGTACGGTGAGCGGGAGTTTCAAGGAGCAAGGCAGAGGTCTAATTTCAATGTTTTTCAAGCATTTTGGGAATGAAAAGGCGCGGCAACTGCAAATAAGAAGAAAAGGAGGGAAATGGAGGCGTAAGAGCAAGGTTCAAAAGTGTAACACAGAGATGGAGAGGGACTGGAAAATGAAGCGGAACGGCTTAATAATTTCTCCGGGGCTTTTAATGCTTATTTTTGCAAACAAACCTACGGATTCATGCATGAAAAATAGAGGAAATGTGTGACAAAAACAATGAACAGAAAGACTGAAACCGGTATTGCAAATCTAATCTAATCTCAGAAATAATGAACAGAAATCAATTTTTGGGTTTGTGGGAAGGTTCACCCTCCTTGAGCTCTATTGACAGAGATGAGAAGGGAGGTTTTGATCCACATATTTAGATTTTTCTCCTATATTCTATTACTCATAAGAAAATGAAACCTACAGCAACACACTGAAAGAAAAACTAAACAACAATGAAACTATCGAAAGCACATCTACTGACAGCAAGCAAAGAACAAGTACAACAGAGAGGCTCAGGCACATGGATTGGACCCTAACCCACAGCCTATCTCTCTGGAACCTAAATCATTAAAATGAAATCAGTCTGCTCATTTCATGAAAGAATAGTCTTGTACATTTCTAAAAGTTTGAATCACTGCGTACAATAATAAAAAATCTCAATAGCTTGCAGAAATGTTCCCAATAGAATCCAATCCTTCCTAGCTCTAGCTCTGCTCTATTTATTCTATAGGGCAGCTACCAACAGCTCCCTTGAAAATATTCATTGAGTCCACTTGACTCCAAGTAAACATAGATTGAGTGTACTTTGGTCTTTGAGTTGCTTGGCTGCCTCTGGAATTTGAATTGTTGGAGAGAATCCTTGGGGATCCTTTGGCTGCCTTTGAGAGTTGAGGGTGGAAAATCCTCCTATAATTTCTCCCTGTTGTCTCCTTCAACTCTTTATGATAAAATCTTCAAAAATGATGCCAATTACTCGTGATTTTCTGCACTCAACCTCATATTAGCCACTCAGAGTATGTTAGCCTTAATCACCACCTATACTAGCATCATAAAACCAAATAACAATAAAAATGCAAGAAAAAGATATTTAAGAAGGAAAAAAGGTGACCATTAACCCCTCCAAATTTGTGTAATGATGGAGCTCATCATCACCCCCCTACTGAATGGTTGCTCATCCTATGAGAAACTAATCCTCCTCCTTCATTTTTCAAGGTTTTGACAGCCTCCTTGACTTCCTGAGGAAGAAGTGTGAGAGTCCCCTCAGGGGGGTAAAACCCATTACTCTTTTCTACATTCTCTCATTCTCTATCTTGTGCATTTGTGTCCCTTTCATCATTCAGCCCCAGAATCAAAGGTGGACTGAGCTTGAGACCAATCCATTGGATCTTCCTGGCTGCATGGCCCTCTTGTATAATGGTACTCTTTCCAAGGCACCCCTCAGTCTTTCCAGGGTATGGTACACCCTGTTCTTGAAGATGTGAGGAAGGTTGTTCCATCTCCTCTTGTTGGCCATAATGCACTCATATTCTATCTTCCTAGAAACATCATCAAAGTGGCCTATTACTTGTGTTTGAGTCCGGAGGTAGCTTTCAACTAGTGCAGGGTCCTTTTCAATCTTTCGACGGTTAAGGATGACTCCTCTTGGGCTAAACAATTCTAGTTTGATATGTAAGGGTTCTCTATTTCTTCTTCTCGTGATCTTCCATATCTCTTTTTCTCTAGTGTCCTCATTCATCATCCAAGATACTAGGGCCATAAACTGCATATCCCCCATTGTAGAATTGGGGTCCCAAGTATCAAGATTTTTCAGCACAAGGTTATGCACATAAAACTTCACCATATTTTCCTAATCAAACATGTTAGCTTGCTTGTAAAAATCCATGAACTGCCTACAATATTGGAAAGGTAGGGATCCATGGGAGGCTAGAGTTTTGATTTGAAATAGGAACCATTTCTCCTTGAGGTACACATCATATGAGTTAGCAAGGAATCTGTGTTGAAGGGATTATATCCACAAGTTTTCCATGGTGGCTATATGTTTCCCATTTTGCTGCAGTTGCTCCTTTAGTGCTATATTCTCTGCATGTGCCATCGTAGCTGGTCCTTCATAACTCTCTCTGATTCTTTCCTCCTCCCTTGGTGATTATTTGATGATGATGGGGCTCTTGGGAGGAATTTTTGGCTCTTTTTGACTTACCCTCTGACTCTTTTTAGTTCTGAAATACATAGAGGTTTTCTTTTTTCTCTTTGTGGTCAGAGAAGCTAAGGTGGAAACTTCCTCTTGCTCACTTTCTGCTACCTTTATGACTTATTTCTCCATTTCCATTTCTTCCATTTCTCCTTGGCCCTTAGTCTCTTCCTCTTACTCTTCTTGTTCATCTTCTGGTTCTTCTTCTAGCTCTTATTCTCCTCCTTCTATAAGGCTAGGAGTAGAATTATTTCGTGCTTGGGTTGCTATAAAAGCTTCCCTTGGTCCCCTAATGCTTCCAACTGTCTCTTGAATACTACATGGTGCCTTGTTGAAACGTGCTAGTGCTGAGAGTAATGGTGGCTCAGGTTTAATGGAAATCTGTTCTAGAGGAGTTTTGTCGGTGTTTTCCTTCTAGATGGTGAAAACCCTTTTTCTTTTTAAAAAGACGGAAACCTCTTTATAATGGTGGAAAACCCAAAACCTTTTGGATATAATGGCAGAGAAAAAGGTGGGTTCGGCGGTATTAACACAAAGCAAAGAATGGTTTTCGGGGAGGTATGCAAGCGGTAAGTAGTTTGAATGAATGGGGGTGCAAAATGATGAGAGGAATACATGTTGCAGTGGGGTTGGATCACAATTCTACCTATTTTGTACCCCCCAACTGTGTTAAATTCATAATGGAGAAGGGAGGCCGAAACGCAATTACGATTGTTGATCAAAGGAGGGGTGATCACGAGGCGGAATAGGCTGCGGGTTGTTATGTGTGTCTGATATGCGGTATACTTCGGAAGCTATCCCGACTGCTGGTGATGTTGTTCTACTGCTGCTGCTGCACATTGTTCAAATGCATAGCCCAAACTCGGTACTGCTACGATGCGGGCTTTCTTCGCTCTCTTTCCCTCAAAATTTTTCAATTCACTGGTTTGGACGAGACATGATCTCTTTTTATTAGATTGCGTAGCTAATTTTGGAGCGCTTATGTAACGTGGGCTCAGCTCCAGTTTCCATTAGAGACCGTTGTTTCCTTATCTTTGTTAATTCATGATGGACTGTGTTTCCTCCCCTTGTTCTCCTCTACTCCACTTGATTTCATTTTTTTCCTTTTTCACGCCCAGGTAGTGTGACTTTGTAGTTCTCCCTAGTCATACTTCACGATGGTGGCCAAGCTAATTGGCCACATTTCTGCTCCTTAAACTCTAAGTCTACAAATTTAATTATTTATAGAAATTAGGGATGCATAGTGAGGGGTGAGAAGATATACATGATTTTACCTGTTGTTTTCAAGGTGTTTGCAGGAGCTGGATTGAGGATACAAGCCTTTTAGATGTTGTGTTATTCACTATATTCTTCTTCTATGAGTGAGCAGCTTGCTGAATGAGTTGCTTCCTGAGTGAGCTAATAATATTTTCTTGCAGTTTATTTCTATTGTAGACGTTGTGTGGGGTGCTTGAGATGCCATGGTGGAATTCTCGTTCTCCTGGAGTATGTTATGCAGGTTTCCTTCTTGTTTTTCTTTGTAGTCCACGAAAAAAATTGTTTTTGAAGTAACTTCCTGATGTTTGTAGCAGTTTGTGGCTTGCTTTCTTTTGCTACATTGTGCTCAGGAATGGAGGAATATTGTGTATGAAGGAGATGGAAGGAGTTATGGAAATGAATGGAGTGAATTATGGGATGGATGGTAAAATATAAGGGGAGATAAGAAGATGACTTCTTCCATGTGTTTCCAGAAACCATTAATAACCTGCAAAACAAAAAACACAGAGATGCAGACGTATTTCTCTTTTTTTAATGCGGATGTAATTTCAACATTTCCTAAATTTACCAAAAGAGTTTTGATAATTAACCACAAAGTTTTATATAACCGAATACAAGAAACTGGAAAACCCTCCCTAAAAAGTTAAAGAAAAAAAAATTCTAGTGTTTTGAAAAGATTAATACCCTTTTCACAATTTTAATAACTACAGAGATAATCCATACAAATAAGTAACAAGACGAGTTCCAAACATAAAATAATGTTGTATAAATCATGGTAGGAATTTTTTCCAAAAGAATTACTGTTAAAATGCTCAAAAAAAAGAACGAATCATGAAAACAAGGGGTTCAAAGTATGGCTTTGCAACCTACAAATTAAAACAAGACACCACAATTATATATATATATATATATATATATATATATATATATATATATAGTGAAAGAAGAAGTGTTAAAAGTGAAGAAAATAATAGAAAGATTGAAGATAATTGACATTGTAATACTTATTTTACCTTTGGAGTACCATTGACACACCAGAAAGAAAAATATTTTCACGCAATAGGGAGTGGAATTAAAGACTTCAAACGATATCTGGAGGAATCACAACTATGTTTGGTGAATATATGACACATATTATCACCTCTATTTCCAACTATGAGGTCAATGAGAGACCGAAAGTAAACCCTAGCTGCAGAGCATCATATCCATAGAAACAATAATGGAAAAATGAAAATGTTACCACAAAAAAATCGCAAGGTCATTAAACCCTATGTTATCACCAAATTGAGTCCTGATGGGTTACTTCAATGGTCAACTTGGAGTAACTCTTTCAAACCACTTGCAACTGGAAATTAGGCTCTCGAGTCTGAGAAGGCTCTCTCAAGTTATCTAATGATTTGCTCAATTAGGTCTTAAATTAGATGCCTAACTCTGTGAGTATCTTAATGTATGTGATTGGAGGTGAAAAATGAGGAATATTCAACTACCATTGGGCTCATGGAGTCAGTAAAAGGAAATCAATGATAAGCATTACTACTTATGGAAGTTGAGGCTTTTTCTGTTTCACTAATATAACAACACTAACACATGAGAATAATCAGTGAATCAGTGCTAAAAGTAATTCAGAGCATATATGATATGAATTCTGAGTAATTTAGCATCAACACTAATGGAAGAAATATATAAAAGAGACACATAAACCCATTGAAACACATCAAGAATCTCAAGTAAAGCAAGAAAACTCATTGTATGTATATTACTCATATCAGAAATTACAATAGTAGTTGTATCAAGGCATTCTCCAACCCCTTATAACTCTAAAACTCCCTCATTTATAGAGTGAGGACTCATAGAAATAATTTTCCACCTTGATAGCTTATAATTCCCACCTCAGAGACCTATTTCAAACATGATTCCATAACTTGGAGACTTCCTAGGGATATTTTTGTTTTACAGAGTTTGAATACAAAAATGACTCTTCTTTCATTAATAGTTCAACAAATCAATTTAATAACCCTTATCTTATTCAACCAACTAATTTTATGAGTGTACTGGAGTACTGATGTGTCATTATGCCACGTGGATGCTGAGCTGGACCTCCTCCAAGTCAAATTTTTCAATTTTTTCACAAATCTTGTTAGTGAAAATTCTGAAAAATAGGCTTCAAAGATGAGTGTATAATTTTCTGTTGGAACACCTAATCCTACATGGGTAGGTGTGGAATGCGAAAAGTCATAATGGAGTCCAAGTGACCTTGGAATATGAAACCAAGAGTCACACCATTGTATTATAAATGTACATCTTTGTATAATGGAAAAAAAAGAAAGCCTCACGCTTATCTTTCATTGTGTGTTGAGTCTCTTGTGTGTGTGTTCATCTTCCTCATACACCATGTGTGTGCTTCAACATGGTGTTTAACATGGTATCAGAGCGGGCGATTGTTGGCCCTACTCCAAATTGAGTGAGCCATTTTTTTTTATGGCCTCTGCATATCTGCAAAAATTGTTGTCATTTTTGCAGCATTTAGAGATTTTCTGCAGCAGAGTTTTTGCCGCCATTCAGAAGTGTTTTGAAGAGGAGCAGCATTCAAAATCCCAACATTCAGAAATTGGCAGCATTCCAGCATTGTTTTTGAAAAAAAAAAAGAGCAGCTCTGCACATCTGAAGGTTGATTTCTTCCTGCAATTTCTGCCCATTAAATTCTGCATTTTGGAGAGCTGTTGGAAAAATTGCTTAAAGTTGATTCCTGAAGAAGTTTATGAGTTTTTTAGTGAAAAAGATTTCTGAGTATTTTTAAACTTTGCATTTTTGAGCTACTGAGAGGGTTTTTGAAGATATTTATGAGTTTTCACTGAAAAATTTCTGAGATTTCTGATTTTTCTGCTGCTATAATATTCTGAAAAATTCTGGGTTTTTCTACTGCTGGAAAATTTTCTTCTGCTAGGCTATTGGAAAAATTTATGGGTTTTATTGGCAATCTGCTATTGCATTTCAGTACTTTAAATTTGTACTGTTGCCTTCATTTCTGCATTTTGTCCATTTTGCTGTGTATTCAGAAGAAAAATTTGCCTGCTGTTTCAAAGACTAAAACTCGTCTCTGCTGTTTTGATTTTTAAAAAAATAAAAAATAAAAAATAAAAAATTCTTGCACCTATAGCTCTACCCTCACTGCCAACACTCTCCCAAGTTTACAGTATGCTCCCTCCATACTCTGCTCAATCCCACGACCCTGCGCACGATCCAACCCCTGCGCCCTGCTCTACATCAATCCCACGACCCTACAACCCACGGCCCTTCCAAACTCCGCCCTCTTTTCACCTCACAGTCGCCTAATGCTCCCCTGCCTGCATTCGAACCTCCTCTCTACACTCTGCGTTGACCTCGCCCCTTCCCTCGCTGTATACACAACGCACCTTACAATACTCCTCCTCTCCATTTAATACTATCCGCCCTCTCCCTCCCTTACGTATATACATTCCCACTTTAAAAAAAAAAATTATTATTAAAACCTCTCACTACGCCTGCACCTCACCACTAAACTAATTCCCCTCCCATTAATTTGATTCCCCTCCCATTAATTCGATTCCCACATTACATTAATCCACCCTCCCATATAATACTACCTCTCCTCTTAAATTTTTATTTAATACTACCCCTCATCCATTAATACCCCCCTCCTTTTTAAATTCATTAACAAATATTTTAATAGCCCCACTCACCCATTATCCCATCCCATTTTAATATTTCCCCAATTTTTAATTCCCTCCCATTTCATATAATAATTCTCCCTTTAAATAAATTACCCACCCATTTTAAATTAATTCATTTTTTTAATTTATTAAAATCCCTTTCCATTATTACAATCCCTCCCTTTTTAAATTTCCCTCCCCATTTTTTAATTACTCCCATTTTTAAATTAATCTCCCCATTTTTAATTATTCCCTTTTTTAAAATTAATTTTTAATTAAAAAAAAAAAAACAGCAGAGAGAGAGAGGAAGGAGAGAGAAATGAACAGCAGAAATGAAGGAAATGACATGTGAGCAGATGGACTGAATATTGCAGATTTGACATTTTTTGTGGCATTGATTTGAAGAGTGATTTTTTGAAGAAATTGACATTTGAAGACAAGTTTGCCATCATTCCAAAATAGCTATTTGAAGGAAAATTCAGCTACCTTAAAGACTTCTTGCATAGTGTTTTCAGCTGCAAATATTTTGCAGAGATATGTATTGAGCTGACATTGTATTTTGAGTGGAATTTGTAGCTTCTTCATAGTTGCAATCAGTATTTGAGTTGTTGGATTGTTGATTTCCCTCCATCATTTGAGGAGCACACTTTGTACTCTAAGAATTTCTTGAGTCATTTGTATTTGTTGTTGAATCATATTGTAAACGGGTGCATTTTCGGTTGTAGCCAACACCCTTTCATTTTTTGAGCCTAAGTTGTTGAAAATGGCCAAAATCAATGATACATTAGAGTTGTTGAATAACCTCATTCATTCAAATGTTGATGACATGATAAAAATGAGCAAGGATTCTCTTTGTAACATTCAAAGTTGTTTGCTATATGCACATGAAAAGATTGAGTTTTTGCAGTTGGAATCTCAACTCCAACAAGATGAACTTCAGCGAAAGAGTCACCATTCTAAACTTGTTTTTGTTCAGAAGATTGTGAAGGACTCTCATCAGAAGAAAGAAGATAAAGTTGCAGTTGATTCCCATTCAGTTCCTTGCACCAGAGCAGATTTTCATGCAGATGCAGCAGCTCAACCTGCACTTCCTAAGCCCATCATCAGACCTTGGGAAGAGCTTGTCCACAACAAGCACAGAACTGGTCTTGGATATGACAAGGATGTGACCTTTCATATTCCAGACTGCACAAAGCCCATCATATTTCAGAGTGTCGAATTCCTATATGACAGTTCACCTGCAGCTGTTCCAGATCATGTTCTGGTTCCACCGCAGATTGTGAAATGCCAACACTGTGATCGAGTTGGCCATATGAAATATCAGTGTTTTGATCTTCATCCATGCAAGCACTGTGGTCGGCACACCCATTCTTCAGACAGATGCTTTAGAAACAAGCCTCCTGCAAGAACCAAGATTCATCTTGGATGGATTGCTTCTTGGCAATGGGCGTCAGCAGCCAAGAAGATGTTTACGACACATGTTAGAACTTGTTCACGGATATTGAGCAAACTTGCAGTTGAGTTTTCGCCATCATCTCACCTTGTCCCTGACAGGGCGGAAAATGGTGGTCATGTACAAGCTTCGATGACAGATCAAGCGAGCCTGAGCCACAATCTCTCATTCCATGTTCAGAGTTGTAGCCAGCAGTTCAAACGAGCCTGAGCCACAATTCGTCATTCCAGAGTCAGAGATGTAGCTAGAGACACGGATGCCCATGAGCATGCCTTCGGTTGGTGGAAAACCTTAAACCATCATCTTTGGTTGGTGGATAACCTAAAACCATCACAAGGTAGTAGACCTCCCTTCTTTTAGGTCGAAGGTCTCCCTTTCATATATGAGGAACACTTCCTCTAGCAGAAGCCTTCAGCTTTAAATAGTTACCGATGAAATAGGTAACCTGACCTCAAAACGGGAACTCTAGCCCAAAAACTCTCAAAAAACATGAAAAAACACCCCCAAAAAAAAAAGTGTGTCTTCCAGAACACACTTGTTTTTTTTTTAAGGTCAAATTTCAACATTTTCTAAAATTATGCTAAAAAAAAAATTGTTTGTTGAAAAAGATTGAAAAAACACCCCCAAAAAAAAAGTGTGTCTTCCAGAACGCACTTCGTTTTTTTTTAAGGTCAAATTTCAACATTTTATAAAATTATGGTAAAAACAAAATTGTTTCTTGAAAAAGGATTGAAAAAACACCCTCAAAACAAAACCAGTTGATGCTGTAATAACAAAAAAAAAAATTGTGTCATACTTTTGGCATTTTTAAAAATAGAAGTAACATTTTTTAATTTTTAAAATTCAAACATTAAAAAAAAAACCTAAAATTTAAGAAAAAAAATAAATTAAAAAAATAAAAACATTTAAAAGCTTAAAATTTAAAAATATATGAAGATAAAAAAAATAAAAATAAAAACAAAGTAAAAATTTTAATTCAATCATTAAAAAAAACCTAAAATTTAATGAAAAAAAAATAAAAAATAAACCAAAAAAAAATTATAATTAAAATTTAAAAAAATATAGAAATTAAAAAATAAAAATAAAAACAAAATAAAAATATTAAATTAAAAAAAAAAAAAACAAGTAAAAAAAGGAAGGAAATTTAAAAAATTAAATATAGAAATTAAATTTAAAAAAGAAAAAGAAAATGCTTATTAAATTTAAAAAAAGAAAAAAAAAATTTAAAACAAATAATTAAATTTAAGGAAATATATTAAATTTTAATAAATTTAAAAATTCAAAATTAAAAAAAAAAACACTATTCAAATTAAAAGGAAAAAAAAAAATTTAATTAAAAATAAAAAATAAAAATAAAATACAATAAAAATATCAAATTTAAAACAATATATATTAAAAAAACAAATAAACTATAAAAAATAAATTAAATTTAAATTATAAAAAATAAAATATATATATGAACTTAAATTAAAATAGGTATATACATCAAATTTTATTAAACTAAAAAAAAGAGAGGTTAATATTAAAATAACAAATTAAATTTAAAAACAAAAATATTAAATTTTAATAAATAAATGAATAAACAAATAAATTTTAAATATAAAAGAAAAAAATATATATATTGTTAAACGAAAACTTTAAAAACTTTAAAAATCAATTAAAAGTGGAAAATTGAAAAAAAAGAAAGAACAAAATTAAATAAAAAATAATTTAAAAAAAAAAAAATTTAAAATTTTAGTTTCATTTTTTAAAAAATCTAATTTTAAATACACAATTTTAATTGAAATAAAAAATATAAAAAATTTACATAATTAACAAAAAAAAAAAAAAAAAAAGAGTAAAACATTTAAAAAACATATTAAATCGAAATAAATTAAAAAAAAATATAAAAAATTTATTGAATTTTATAAAATTATATTAAAAAACTAAAAGTAAAAGTTAATAACAATGAAAAATTATGAAATTAAAAAAAAAAAAATCAATTAAATAAAAAAAATGGGCGAAATTTAATAAAAATTATTAAAAATAACAATAATAATAATAAATTTAAAACAAAAAATAAAAAAATTAAAAAAAAAATCAATTAAAATTTTTTTTTTTTTTTTTAAACAATTAAAAAAAAAAATTTTAAAAAAAAATCAATTAAAAAAAAAAATTTTAAAAAAAAACAATTAAAAAAAAAAATTTTTTTAAAAATCAATTAAAAAAAACAATTTAAAAAAAAAACATTTAAAAATTTTTTTTTTAAAATTTTTTTTTTAAATGTTTTTTTTTTTTTAATTTTTTTTTTTAATTGATTTTTTTTTAAAATTTTTTTTTTTTAATTGATTTTTTTAAAAATTTTTTTTTAATTGTTTTTTTTTTTAAATTTTTTTTTTAATTGTTTCTTTTTAAATTTTTTTTTTTTTTTTTAAATTTGAAAAAATAAATTTTTTTTTTCAAAAAATATTTTTTTTTTTTAATTTAATATTTTTATTTGAAGTAAAATTCTTTTTTTTTTTTTTTATTTTAAATATATACTTACATCTATTTTTTATTTGATTTTATTTTTATTTTTTTATTTTTTTTTAATTTTTAATATTTTTATTTTAATTTGATTTAAAAAAAAATAAATTTGAATTTCAAAAAATTTAAAATTATTTTTTTAATTCAATTTTTTTATTTTAAATTCAATTTGTTTAATTTTTTTTATATTTAATATTATAGAATATTTTTTTTTTAAATTTAAAATTTAAAATTTATTTATTAAAATTTTTAAATTTTAATTTAATTTAATTGTTTTTCTTATTTTTTTTCGTTTATTTAGTTTTTCATTTTTAAAATCTATAAATGGTTTCACTGAAAAAAAAAAAAAAACACTAAATTTATGTATATTTGTTTTTTAATTATTTGCACGTGGTTTTTTTCATTTTTTTTGTTTTTTAATGATAGGTTTTTTTTTTTATTTTTTATTTTTTATATTTTTATTTTTATTTTCTTTTTCTTTTCAATTTTAATTGTTTTTTTTTAATTTGTTTTTTTTGTAAATTTTAAAAGTTGTATTTTTTTCCTTATTATTATTATTATTATTTTTTAATTTATATTTTTAAATTTAAATTTTTTATTTTTTTATTTTCTTTTCCTAAATTTTAATTTTGTAATTTTAATTATTTTAAATTTTTTTTAAATATATATATATATTTAAATATATTGTTTTTTTTAATAAGTTCGAAAAAAAATGTTTTTGATTTTATTTTATTTTTAATTTTTTGGTGAATTTTTGTTTTTTTTCTTTAAATTATGTGTTTTTTTTCTTCAAATTTTGTCATTTCCTTTGATATAATTTTCAAATATTTTTGTTTTTTTAATTTATTTTTGTTTAAATTTTTTCTTTTTATGAGCTATTTTTGTTTTTTTTTACATTTTTATTGGTTTTTTAAACTATTTTTATATATTTTTTTTAATATAAGTTTGTGTTTTATTACATACATGAAAATCACCACTCTAAAAAAAAAAGGTTGATGCAGCATCAATACGTTTCAAAATTAGCATGAAAATCACTGCTCTAGAAAAAAAAGGGCAGCATCAATACGTTTCAAAATTAGCATGAAAATTACTGCTCTAAAAAAAAAAGGTTGATGCAGCATCAATACGTTTCAAAATTAGCATGAAAATCACCACTCTAAAAAAAAAAAAAAAAAAAAAATTGATGCTGCATCAATACATTTCAAAATTAGCATGAAAATCACTAACATTTTAAAACAAATATTCATACTTCATAAATAAAAATTTTAGAGTGTCAAAAATGTGCACCAAAAAAAAAAATGGTGATTCTGCATCACCACTTTTCAAAATCGGGTGCTTTTTATGCTACCAAAAAAAAGTAGGTAACATTGCGGTTACCTATTTCATCGGTAACATTTTAGCAGCCTTCAGCTTCTTGCCAGCTTTGGTTGAGTTCCAGGAAATGCTTCAAAGCATTCTAGAGTTGTTGGTAATCCTAAAACCATCACAGGTAGTAGACCTCCCTTCTTTTAGGTTGAAGGTCTCCCTTTTTTATGAGGGACAATTCCTCTAGCAGAAGCTTTTAGCTTCTTGCCAGTTTTGGAAGAGTTCCGGGAACTGCAACAAGTATTGCGTTCCAGTGTTTGTGGTCATCCTAAAACCACCTCTTTTTCCAACATTTCAAAGAGTTGAGTCAGCCCAAGTGCTGCCATGCATACTTTGCAGATTTGTATTACAACTCTCTTCTTGGACTCACACATACCCCTTCGGATTAAGGGGGGATGTTGGAACACCTAATCCTACATGGGTAGGTGTGGAATGTGAAAAGTCATAATGGAGTCCAAGTGACCTTGGAATATGAAACCAAGAGTCACACCATTTTATTATAAATGTACATCTTTGTATAATGGAAAAAAAAGAAAGCCTCACACTTATCTTTCATTGTGTGTTGAGTCTCTTGTGTGTGTGTTCATCTTCCTCATACACCATGTGTGTGCTTCAACATGGTGTTTAACATTTTCAAACCCTGATGGCTTTGTAGAAACTGAGAGAGGTTTTGTAGATGGACCTATGCTAAAGAAAACCCTCTTTCATATTTCCACAATACTTTTTCAGTTGGTCACAAATAAAACTTGAAGTTTATTGCTAAAACAGTCATGTTCGTAAATTTCGTAGCGCTCATTTCATAGCAAACTCCAAAATCCACCTTTTGCATAACCTTTGACCTTTCTGACTGTTGGAGGATCTTCCTTGGGGATAATGGGCTAAATAAAAAAAAAAATTCCCTCCTTGGTTCTCCATAAAAATAAATTTAAAGGCAAAAGAGCATCTTCAGAAATTTCGTAGCGTTTTTCGGCCTTCAAGCCTGGAGCACGCTACGAAACTACCTGATTATGGAGAAAATTCAAAATTCGCCCTTTTTTCTTCAAAATTTCACCTGTAGGTCTGAAAATTGATATGATGAAGTATGATCATGCAAACTTGCCTCTTACCCTCTTCAAAAAACATCATTTTCACCTTTAGCAAGTTTATTTATCAATAAAATGACCCTGTTTTTCTGAAAAAATAGGGTTCAAACATGAGCTCTTATCTATCTATCCTTGATATATTTTGAAAAACGGAAAGAGGTTTTTGTAGGTAAGTATTTTCTGAAGAAAAACCTCTCTTGGTGTTTTTAAAACCATCTCCACCTGTCCAGAATCTGCATTCTAAAAACGTATAAAACAGGAAAATTCTGCATTTTGAAAATAGAGTCGAAAGACATCTCTAAATCTCCCAATTTGTAGCGCCTTTGAGAAAAGTGAAAGAGGTTAATGTTATTTGATATGTTTTTGACAATAACCTCTCTAATTTTCTTAAAATACTTCTCTATTTTCCCAGAAACTTCCCTTGAAGTTGACTGCTCAAAAGTAAAAAAACAGAGAAATCCTCATATTCGCTATGAAATTATCAGGTAGTTTCGTAGCGAAATCTGCCTATTTTGCACTGAATTCGCTACGAAACTGTGTTTAAATAGAAATTGGAAGATTTTTCTGATTTGAAAGCATGGGAATGAAAACTAAAGGACATGAGGTAGACTTGACTAATATGACAAGGCTCTAGGTGGTTTTAGACTTATGGTAGACATCGCCATATGCAATGTTTTCAAAAATTTCATGAAATTGACTATGAAACAGCATGAACCTAGATGAATGACCCTATCCATCAAAAATTAAAAATTTATGTGTGATAACACCCTCCTTGAAACTCTAGGTTCATGAAGGACGGTTAATCAAGCCTCAAGTAATCAACACCATAGAAAATCTCACCATAAAAGTACATACATGACAATATGGCGCTTAAGCATAGATGCTTCCATAACACCATGCCCAGAGTATTGTAAAATGTAAAATACCACATTGAAAACCATCATGATGTATAAAAATAATTTAGCCATCCCATTTGTTTGTAAAACAAACGCTTAGAAGGGTCTGGAAGCATAGAACATACAATAAGTATATTAACAAGTGTTATTATTAACATCGCATATAAAATATGTAAACGAGGATTGGATTATAGTCTCATTTTTATATAGTAAGGGTAACCTCAGTTACAATGAGGTGAGACAAGAAACCACATGCCATGAATAAAGTCGACGTGTTGAAGTTTGATGCATAGAACATTACAAGGAGGCATGCCATGAAGAAGTTTGATGCATGTCAATATTAAATCCGAAGTAAAGTTATATATAAACTTGTGGTCATGAATTCATAACTACAAGAATTTATATACCTAAACCATAATGTTGGGATACCAACAAATGTTAGAAGGGGACTAAAGCATGTATTTGGTAAACGAATAATGAATTGATCTATATGGTTTTAAAATTAGTTTTCTTAATTAAATTACAAATGTAATTAAAGGGAATTATGGTAGAGACTTTTGTATTATAAATATACATTACATGAATGTAATAAGAGTAAAATATCAAGCATCTAGACTATTCATTATTAATGAAGGGAAATAGTGGACATTTATTTTATGTTTTTAAATGGTATTACGAGGGGTTTTATAATGAATATGAACATAATGTGGGAAAAAAGAAACACAAAGATATGGTTTTTCATATTGTAGGTCATAGTCGAGGAACAGGGTATAATGACTTCTCTAGCTCCTAACAATTTTGTTTCATGGGGATTAAAAATGCTAAATAATCGATGGTTGTATACGAAGTTGCATTTTATCAATTTTTTCTTGTATATATGTACATGTTTAGATACATATGAATTCTCTATCAACTAAATGTTCAGAAGAATCAAATTCTTAGAAGTGCATAAAATACGATATTCTTCAAGATTTATAGTTAAATAGATGTGAAGTCTTAATATAGATTTTTTGTCTGCGAAGTTGATACTTTGATACTTTTAAAGACTTAAATAATCGACAAAGATGGATTATGAAATGAGATCTACTAGTCACTTCATTCAAAGTTATAAAATTACATTTTCCACGTGTTTTTTGCAATTTTTTCCTGGTTAACAACCTTGACTTAAACATTCCAAAGGTTTAAAAAATATCTATTTGACATGCTTTATACATCAACATATTGTATTGTATTGTATGTGGAGATAAACAAAGTGAAACTTTACTATGACAAAATAGTATTATATAAAATAAAATATGTTTACGCTCAAGAAAATTTATTTCAACCTGCACAATTATGTTCAATATAGTTCTTTAATGTGCACAATTTTCCTTCAAGCATGACTCTAATATCTCGTCAATTTTCATTCTTTTAGTGAAAATCATTATCTATGTTGTTTTCTATTTAGTGGAATTCCTTTCATTTGGATAACTCTCTCTCAAGCATGGTTTTAAGGTTCTAGAACCTTGATCACTTTTCTAGACACTCCTCTCAGTTGTTGTGATTCTTTTATATCTTGGCAATCTACTTAAGTTTATTTATGCATCAAATATTAACTACAAAAATTATATAAAGAGTTGGCAAAAACATATAGCTTCCCAATTTAGGGCCTCATGATATTGAATCTAAACATAGAGTTACATTTTGAAATAATAACAAAGAACATAATGAATTTGATACAAGTACGCCACTTCAAGACCAAAAAGATACAAGTATTCCACTTTGAATTTATTTGGTTCATCACAATCTTGTAAACAGATTTCAAGGTTTTTATAACAACCTCCAAGGAGATTAGAGACTATGTAAAATAAAGTATTCTATCAAAGTGGATTTGTAAAAATTTATATCCTAGAGTCTTAATGAGTGCAATACATGAGTCAATGTCTCATAAACAACATAGAATCAAAAACTATACTAAACAAAGATTAGAGGCCTTCACTTTTAAATTTAACCAAAAAATTAGAAGTACAATAAAAATAATAATGGCAAGCATCTAGGACATAAAGAAACCAGAAAAAATGCCATAAATTGAATTCATTTACACTTGGAGATGGGAACAAGCGGAAAAGGGCACCCTATCTCAAACGAAAAATGGTAGATGTGCACAATTCTACTGAGCATGGAAACTTTTGCTCAAATGATAGTAAGACCACGCCTTAATCAAGAGCACATTTTCCCCACACTAGTTTATGTTTTCATTAGGTGACTTACTATCCGGTTTATATGAATCACAGTAAATATCACTGGTTAATATAGAAAAGGATTAGCAATGGTCTTCATCCCTACTTACCATTTGAATCTATATGCATTCTATTTTAACAAGCAATGACCATCCATATTTTCCAAACCATGCGCATTAAAAAGGAACCTGGTCTAGATTCACTAGATGCATAACCAATTCGATAGCTATCACCTTGTATAATTCCATTTCTTTCCCTTTTCCATGCTTCCCTGTCTTGCACACCAATGTTCACATAACTCTTACATACATAAACCACTTGCTTTGATGGGTGAGATAAATGATGATAACTATACTTAACAACATCAGTATTTATCATAGAGAAGAACTCCTTGGAATGTGGAACAAGATGAGATGCTTATTATGCTTCTTCAACCAAACCAAAAAATGGTGCTACCTTAGTGGCTTGCTTATATTATTTCTTACTTATTTGTGAAGCGTTGTGTGGGAGGTGCAGAAGGTTCGGAAGTGCATATGTCTCTTCCACGTGTTCCTCCTTCCGCACACATCCCCACTTCTGCATCGGTCCTTGATTTAACATGAATAAATCTATTGAACATGGAAACTTTTTCTTAAAATGATAGTAAGACCAACCCTTAATAAATAACTCATTTACCCCATGCCAGTTTATTTTTTCAATAGGTGACTAACTATCAGGTTTATATGAATCACAACTAACATCACTAGTTAAATCTATCAAGGTTTAGCAATGGTCTTTTTCCCTACTTACCATTTGAATCTATCTGCAGTCTAGTTTACAGGCAATGAACAATATTCTTTGCAAAACTATGTGCATGAAGGAGAAACTTGGTTTAGATTCATTATATATAGAACTGATTGGATAGTTATCACCTTGTACAATTCCATTTCTTTCCCTTTTCCATGTTTCTCCATCTGGTAGACCAATGTTCATGTAACTCTTACATACATAACGACTAACACAAACTACTTGCTTTGATGTGTGAGAGCAAGGACAATAACTAGACTCAACAATATCGGTATCTTCCGCAAAGAAGAACTCCTTCACATGTGGAACAAGATGAGATGATTTTCTTTTTCAACCAGACCAATACAAAATGGTGCTACCTTAGTAGCTTTTTTATATGCTTTCTTACTTCCTTGTGAAGTGTTGCGTGAAAGGTGTGAAAGGCGTGGAAGTGTGGATGTCTCTTTCGTGTGTTCCTCTTTCTAAACACATTCCCACTTCCACATCGATATGTGATTTAACATAAATTTCAAGTCCTAGATTGACATGAATAGTTTATCCCATAACTACCAAAAGCGACAGGGACTATACTACTTTACAGCTATCCCACTTGTTTCATTCATTGACATAATGCTCTTATATTTTATACTTCATAGTGAACATAATGATCTTGCATGTCATTTTATACTTCTCTTTTATTCAGTGACATATTGCTATTATATTCCATGCTTCAAAGTGTACATAATGATATTTCATGTCATGCTTTTGGATGACTCTAAATGATAATTAAAAGGTTAAGCTAATTTTATAATAATTTTATTAAAAAAAACTATGTGAAAAGTTATTTTTTCCTATTTTTTAATAATATATATTATTAATTATTTTTTATAATATTATATATATAATTAATTATTGGAGATTTTATCCACCAAGGAGGGTGTCTAGGAGTGGTTGTCTCCCCCTCTCCCCGTCTTCATATGATGCCAGATCACACAAAAGGGGGTTGTGGTTCCCACTTTACTTGGCACATTGCAGGTGCTCGTGTCACTTTATCAATCATGGAATGAAGTCAGTACAAAGTTAAACATCATTTGAATATTGCAGGCATCTTAGGGACGTACAAGAGGACTCAATAGGAGAATTTTATCACATTGGTAGATTTGGAGACCGCAAGCTGGCCATTCTAGCTAGGAGATCAACTAAGATCTCCTTCTCCTCAGATGAGGATAGTGACTAGCCAACGTGGATGCCCGAAGATTCTACCCAATAGTTGTTCTGACTCACTAATTTTTTTCTTGCAGCACTAGAAGTATTTGTGTATTTGTTGATTTTTGGTTAGCATTGGATGTGTTCTAGCTCTGAAACTTTGTGGAGGGGCTAGGACACATGAGATCTCCAAGACCCAAAAATTGTTTGGAGAAATTCCACCCAGAGCTTAAGTTATTCAAATAATTAATTATTTAAATGGAGCCTAAGTTAAAACTTAGGGAAATAAAATAATTAAGGTGAATTAATTTAACATGTGGGTGAGAATGTTCTAAGTGACGAATATCAAATTTTTTCTTTTATTAGTCGTCGATTAGAGATTATATAGCGGTCGTTGATTCATCAACAGGAAAAGTATAAAGGAAGGCTTGAGGGTCAGTTGGACAATACATAAGGAGACTGAATTTAGAGATCGAATTCTTCTGACAGAGCAGTGCTCGGACGAATATCAGATATGAGTAATTCAATGCAGTGAGGGGTAGTTCGGCAACGGGACTTCAACCCAAGGCCGAGAATACAAGTGCAGAGAGACAGATCAGCACCAGGAGAGACAGTGCAGCCCTTAATAGGGTGGCGCAGAGCCAGAGGGTGTGACATGGTCACTTGAGCAGTTGCGTTGGGGTTTTTGTGAGGCAGATCAGGCAACCATTTAGTTGATCGATTTCTCGGCCAGGAAGGCTCATGAAGAGGGTGGCGTAGCCACTAGAGGAGGTGATGTAGTCTCAATGTAGAGCTTGTTATAGTCACTGTTATGCTGCACTGGGGAAAATGTAGTCACCTTGGGGTTTCTTTATTATGTTGTTGGATCAGACGAAATATATATCTCCAGATAGAGGTACTTCTGTCAAGGATTTTCTCTGTTGGGTGAGTCAGATTTGGCACCCTAGATTATGTCCTTTGTCTGAATGCTTCATTTATTCTTCAATACTTGATCTGTATAGTTGTGTAGGCTGCAATGTATTTACATTAATATTTTCTTGATGTATTTAGAAAATAACTTGTTAAATTAATGAGAAACAAGTAGGTAATGTAAATCAGATTTCTGCAGTAGGATTTTTGTAACTTAGATTCAAAAATTTTCATATGGTATCAGAGTTGTTGCAGATCAAGTAGAGTTGAAGCCATCAGTGAAAGGACGAAGAAAAATTTGTTGCAGGAAGGCAGTTGTCCCGAGTGACAGCGTTGAACCAGAAAGAAGCACGAGAAGGGGTGATGCAGTCACCAAAGGGGCTCACGCAGAGCTTGCATCAGCCAACTAGGGCAACGTTGTAGCTGCACAAAGGCAGTACAATGCTTACTGGGCTAGCGCAGAGGTTTTGAGCCTCAAATTTTTCCAGTTGTCTTAGCTGGAAGTGTAGTTCGATTTTCTTCTGGAGTTGTTGGTGGGGAATTGTTTTTGTTGGTGTAGAACAGTGTCTAGTGGGGCAGTGGCAAAGTAGAGGGAAGCAGTTCCTCAGAAGACTTCTTACCAAGAAATCTAGATCCAGTGTTGATTAGTAGCAAAGAGTGATCAGAGAGGAATGTTTCGAAATCAGTTGGAAGTAGGATTTCTGTAAAGGAAATTGATTTTCAGAGGGAGCTTGTTCCTTAGAGGGTTTCTAGCGCCAAAGAAACCCAGATCCGAGTTTTGTTGGGGAAACAACAAAAGAGGAAGAAGAGAACCAGTTCTACATTTTTTTGTTGAGCAGAGATGGTCGCATATGTACTGAGGGATTAGGATAGGTTGGATGGAGCATCCAACTTTGTCATCTGAAAGGCTAGGATCCTGTCATTTTTGGATGAACATCACATCAAGGATCATGTCTTGAATGCGGTTGATGTTCATGTTGATGTTTATCCTCTCAAGAAGTACGAGGATGCTCAAGTGAAGGCAAAATGCTTGATCATGGATGGAGTCAAGGATCATGTGATCCCACATATTGCCGAGAAGAACATGGCAAGGGAAATGTGGACTTCCTTGACCACTATGTACTAAGGAACTTTCGTCCAGCGGAATATGTTGCTTGAGAATCAGTTCAGACTGTTTCAGATGAAAAATGGAGAAGAGAACGACCCCTTCCTTATTAGATTGCAAACGATCGGCGATCAGCTAGCTTTTGTAGGGGCTACTCCATGTGATGGTCTTATGGTCAGGACTACCCTGAATGCAGTTTCTGAAGACTGGGAGAACTTTATCCAAGGAATTTTGGGCAAAGTAGCGCTTCCAAATTGGGAAGAGATGCGGGCAACTCTTCGATAAGAAGAGATCAAAAGGTTGACCAAGGCTGGAAGCAACAACACGAGGATCAAAATCAAGAAGGAGGAAGAGGAAGATGTGGCTCTCGTATCTAAGGGACAACATGGGTAGTAGTGAAGGAATAAGAAGGACTTATCGAATGTGAGATGATTCAGGTGTGGATAATTAGGACATTTCACCACACAGTTCCCTTAGAAGAAGAAGGGAAAAGCAGAATCCAACTCAAAGGTTGGTGCATCGAAGGATGATCATATGGATGATGATGATTGTGCCATGAGTTCTCATTCACCTTTAGAGAAGAGGTGGGGCGATATGGAGCTATATTTGGAGCTACAGAGAGATGAAGGGGCAGGATCCTTGAGGTACCCAAACTCTTGGATCACATATGGCTACGGGATCCCTTAATGATAGTAGAAGAATGACGGGAGTCAGTTGGTGTGAGGGATGATGGAACAACAGTGGCAGAGTTAGAGTGCTAATGTCTGAAGCAACACAGTGGAGTGTTGCAGCAGTGTGGGAGGCACAAAGCAGATAAAACAATAGCGCAGTAGAATCAGAGGGTCAACGCATATTAACAGCAAAGGAAGCTTCAGCATTGAGGTGCACCCAGACTAACTAGTATGTCAGGATTTGGTATGTCTTTTAGTTGCTTAACTCTCAGCAACTGAGTTGCAGTGCAGCAGTTAGCAGTGGTAATACTATGGGCAACATGATGCAGCATATTGAGAGGGAGATGAAGTACAAATTGTAGCAGCGTATTGGATGAAGGGAAACATGTCGAGCATCAACAGTGCAGAGGACCGATGTCGTGGATCAGGGTGATGCTTCTCGTATTGAAGTATTGCTAGAGCACATTCCTCGCTAAGAGGGTGTGTTTATTTTTGGGTAGCATCGGATGTGCTCTAGCTTTGAAACTTTGTGGAGGGGCTAGGGCACATGAGATCTCCAAGACCCATAATTCATTTGGATAAATTCCACCTAGAGCTTAATTTATTCAAATAATTAATTATTTTAAATGGAGCCTAATTTAAAACTTAGGGAAATAAAATAATTAAAATGAATTAATTTAACATGTGGGTGAGAATTTTCTAAGTGAAGAAGATCAATTCTTTTCTAATATTAGCTGTCGATTATAGATTAGATCATGACTGTTGATTCATCAACGGGAAAATTATAAAGGAAGGCTTGAGGGTCAGTTGGAGAACACACACATAGACTAAATTTAGATATCGAATTCTTCTAACGGAGCAGTGCTCGGACAAAGATCAGATCTGAGTAATTCAATGAAGTGAGGGGCAATTCGACAGCGGGACTTCAGTGCAAGGCCAAGAATACAAGTGCAGAGAGGCAGATCAGCACCAGGAGAGACAACGCATCCCTTGAGAGGGTGCCATAGAGCCAGTAGGGCTCACGCAAAGCCAAAAGGGTGACACAGAGCCAGAGGGGGTGACGCAATCAGTTGAACAGTTGCACTGGTGTTTCTATGAGGCAGATCAGGCAGCCATTCAGCAGATCGATTTCTGAGCCAAGAAGGCTCACGAAGACGGTGGCGTAGCCACTAGAGGAGGTGACGCAGTATCTACGCAGAGCTTGCTACATCCATCATTGCACGGCACTGGGGACAACACAATCACCTTGGGGTTTCTTCATTTTGCTGATGGATCAGCCGAAATATCTGTCTCCGGATAGAGGTACTTCTGTTGAGGATTTTCTCTGTTGGGTGAGCCAGATTTGGCACCTTAGATTAAATTCAAAAATCTGTATAATAATATAAACCGTCAAAACGGTTGCACTGATTTTCCCACATTGGGTTTTTCTGGGGACAATTGTCCAAAAATAAGTGTGTCCTTTATCTGAATGCTTCATTTATTCTTTAGTACTTGATATGTATAGTTGTGTAGGCTGCATTGTATTTACATTAATATTTTCTTGATGTATTCGGAAAATAACTTGTTAAATTAATGAAAAACAAGTAGGTAATGTAAATCATATTTCTGCTGTAGGATTTTTGTAGCTTCGATAAAAAAATCCTTTGGTTAAAAAAGATGGCCATTTTGGTCATCAAAACAATGAAATAAAGCATCAATAAATTAGTATGGGGTCCGCAAAATCCGACATTCCATGCCCCAAAACTACAGCTTGTGGCTCTTCAAGGTAGGCGTAGATATTTAATTACGCATGAAGGGCATGTGTAATGCAGCCACATTGATACCGCTCCAAAAGAATGAAGGGTGAACCAGTGTGCCAAATGGTGGAGGAAAGGAAAAACATGGAGAATGTCAAATAATGAACAATATTATCCATTAAATGCATGGAAAAAAGGCTTAAGATCTCACACAATGGATTTAAATACGATCCAATTTAGAATAACTTGTGAATTTAAATCCTTGTGAGGAATGGTTTGCCTTCGCAGTGAGTTGATATGGGAAGATGTGATAATGAATTCCATATATAGGCGACATTGCCTCAGGATTCGAGTCTCGCCTGATTATATAGAATATGCACCTGTGAGCACAATGTCAGTCGTATTTGGGAATTGGTTTATCATTTTGTCAGGAGCTTCGAGTCGTAGGTCGATGGAAATGGAAACTATAGAGGCACATTCGAACGAGTAATACCATGAGTGATTGTGCCAGTCGATAGACAACCTATCAAAGGCGGTGATGTCAATGTGGAGTTGATGAATAGGAGAAGTGAAATAGCAGAGCATGAGAGAGAGGCAAATATGGAATCGCTGGAGAAAAAATGTGAATGGTTGCAAAAGAAATTAGACAAAAAAATTGGCAATTATGGAGGCAAAGATTGCAATTATGAAACTCATAATGAATGGAATGGAGGCATCCCCCAACAAATAGATCGAGATGAGGCAAAGGGATATGGAATCTAGTGAGAACCACCAAGACAAAGTGTCATAAGATCAATTGAGCAACGAATGAGGTGCACAAGGAAGTAGAGGAAAAAACAGACCCAACAACAAATGTTGGGCCATCTGGATCATGTTAAATATCAAACTTGATATATGTTCTACAAGTATGTTTTATATTTAGGACTTTTTTGTAATGACCATGGTATATATCAATGTAGAATTGCAGTTAGGAGATCCCACAAAGGTAAGAAAAAACTCATGTGGATGTATTGGAATAGTGAAACTTCTAAAAACATTAAAAGATGAAAAGGTTTTGGTCTTATATCTAGCCTCTCTTTTAATCCAAAATGATAATAATAATAATAGTAATAGTAATAGTAAAAAAGAAAAAAAACTCGATTTTATTATTAACAACCTAGATCCATCTTAACTCTAGGTCTATCAAGCGCCCAGAGGGATCAAATCTCTTTTCACTCTAAAAGAGGTTTGCATGTCAAGAGATTTGATCATTGGATAGATCAAATTCTTCATCTTTGTCCTAATGATGAACCACATTAGTTAGTTTGAAACGTCACCCAAAAACTAATGATGTGATTAATCTGAAAGAACGATCTCATAACAATATGAATCACAGACGTTTGAACTCATATATTTGATCCCTCTTGACACTTGGTGTATCCGGAGTTAAGGTGGATCTAGGATGGTTTAATTTCCACTTTTAAATAGGTTTTAATCTACATGAATACCATTTGTTCTCAATACAGAGGGCCAATACCATGAGTCATTTTTATTTTTATGGTTATTTTAATTTTATAGGGTTATTTTTATTTTATTTGGACCGAGTTAAAATGATTACATTACAACATCTCTACCATATTGGGCTACGAGTGTCTCTCCGCACAATTATTGATTCATAAAAAAAAATATATATATGAGTTACATATATACATTTAAGAAAATATGTAAAAACAAAAAAAAAAAACATGTATTGGCAATGTGGGACATGACATTTTAAAAGTATAAAGAACATAACTACTATTGAGATAAATCACAACTCTCAATTTATGATTATTATTTAAAAATGGAGTTGTCTTTAGTGTAACGTTTTGGAGTTTCGGGTGCTAGAATTTGGCGGAAAAAAATTGAGGTGAAATCTTGATTTGTTTTATTTAAATTGGTTTTTTTACTGTATATATAGATTTAGCACCCCTGAAAAACCCTTAGGGCACTCAATTGTGCAGGGGTTACCCATCAAACTTGTGATTTCAATGAATTCCTATCGAATTTTAGAGAAATTAGACAAAAAAATCTACCAAAAAAACTTCCAAAAAATCACACTAGAAACAACTTGTTTAAAATATTCTATACATATAAAAATTAAATTTTTTATAATTATTAATAATTAAAATATATTTTTTAAAACCATATTTTTAAAAAATTACATCGACTAATATTATTATTTTTATAAATATAATTTTTTTTTTAATTAAAAAAACCACCCCATAGATTTAAATATAAAAATAAAAATAAAAAATGACTTTGTAAATAACCTTTTATTAAGATCCGAATATATTTGATGCCGCATTAGTTGAGAGTCGTAATCATGAGATTAATTTAAATAACCATAAAAAATTGACAAGAAATCTTAAAGTATATAAGTGAATAAATTTGATTATGCTTTGGTCGTTGAGAATTTTAGTCATGGGATCACAATGAATAAATAAAGATAAATTTGTTGTGGTTGACTTAATAAATAGCGTGTGGTGGTTGACTTAATATATTTGATTGTGTTTTGATGGTTAAGACTCTTAATCATGGGATCGCAATAGATTAGTTTTAGAGATGTCAAGCAAAAAAAAAAAAAAAATATATATATATATATATATATATATATATATATATATATTAATGAATGAATGATGGATATAACTTTAAAATCACTCTAACTTTTTTATCTTCCTTATTAATGATTTTACTCCACATTTACCATCTCGTTTGACCAAACATTTATTGTCTCCTTGTTTGCCATTATTAACTTTTATTATTATTTTAAAATAGATGTTTGGAATTATATTAATGAATGATGGATATAACTTTGAAATCACTCTAACTTTTTTATCCTCCTTATTAATGATTTTACCCCACATTTACCATCTCGTTTGACCAAACATTTATTGTCTCCTGGTTTGCCATTATTAACTTTTATTATTATTTTAAAATAGATGTTTGGAATTAGAAATGATTCATAATTAAATTAGTATATGGAATTTCAATTATAAATATCTTTATAAACATTTGAATTTAATTATAGACAGATTCATAAAAGGTTAATTATAAACCTTGTGTTTATATTAATATTTTTCAAATAATATCATTTTTAAATTTTAATAATATATATATTAAAATTTAGGGGTGGTGAGATAGGAGAGATATTTTATAATATTGAAGAAGTTAAAGTTGCATAATATATATAAGGCTTAAGATGTATGAGAAAAGAGCAGGCTAAAGTTTAAGACTTTTATGAAGAGATTCAATTAATTAAAGAAAATCAGGGAATTTCTCTCATTGTTTTGGAGGTTTTTTCATTTTTATTTAACATTTCATAAAGAGCTTTTTAACAAAACATTGGAAAAGTTTTATGAAAATGATTAGGAAAGTAGCAAAAGGGTTCTCTTCAATAGCATATTTTCATGTTTTATATGATCTTAATAAAGATGAAGACTTATGTGTTAATGAAGAGTGTAAATTAAGATTGAAAATTTTAAAAATCAATGACGAAAATAGGCCATATCCTATTCTTTAGAACTAAATTTATTGGCATTACACAATTACTAAAGATTGCATTAATAATCAATTATAATATGACATGTAATTTTTGTTTTTTGGTAAGTCAATTTTATACTATATATACCTACAAAACCCTATTATCTATTATCCAATTTAAAATCCATCTTAAAAAATTTGTGATTTTACTAAATTAAAAAAAGTTCGCAAACTTTTTTAAAATATAACTATATACTACCCAATATATTCATTAGCATCTAAATACAAACTTATATATCAATATAAAATTTTCATTCTAATTTAAAAATAAATAAATATAAACTTAAAATAATAACACATTTACATTACCAATTAACTAAATTATCATTAACATTTTTAACTTTAATCAATTACACTTCGATTATATCCTACCCTAGGGAGAAGCAAAGCATTAAAAACCGAACATCCAAATCTCCACTTGAACAAGTTGTTATGTAGCATGTGTATGTCCATTTCCATGAACATAAACTTCACCACTAATGTTCATTGCCCATGTTACATAGAGATTACCAAGCTATTGTGGTCCACATCTAGAGGTATCCACACAACCCTAGAAAGTCAATACTAAAAGTTGAGAAGCAATTAAATTACTTTAGGTATGAGATTGGCTTTACCATAATCAATTTAATAATTTAAAATGCATTTTAAATTAATTAATAATATGTTATTATTGTATTTAACTTTTGCAATAAGAAAACGTTTCCAACCTAATAGTTCATGATTGTTAAAATTATAAAATATTATTATTTAAATGAGTAGTTTTTCTTTTAGAAAAAATTTAGTTTATTTTCTAATCTAATTAGTTTAGAATTTGGCAGGGATTTATTGAAATCACAAATTTAACAAGTGAACTTTCATAATCGAAGTGTCCAAGGTTTTTGAGGGTGTTGTATCCATATACGCAGTTAAAAAAAAGAGTTTAAACAACACAAATAAAGATTTGGCCACAATTTTTTTTGCCGAATTCTGACCAGAAATTCGCCAAAAACTCCAAAAAGTCGCACTTAAAGACTACTCGTTTAAATTATTTGTTTGGAGTATTTACTAGAAATTGCACCGAGAGGTGCAAAGGAACGCTGAAAGGAGGAATTGGGGAATGTGGAAGACAATAAAGAAGTAAAATATATTGACAATGAAATATAATAGAAATTTGGGTTTCTATATTTGCTAAAGAAAGTAGCAGGAGGTTAAATTTAAGAAGAAAGATAGACTAACATAAACGTCCCAGAACAATGGAAATCCTTGCAGCCACAAGGTACATGCCAGAGGAGTTCAATTTATATGGGTTTTTTTTAAAATGGCATGAAAAAAATTACGGGAAAAAAAAAAACACATAGCATAGTTCAATTTTTTTGAGTTTTTTAAAAAATGACATGAAATAAATTCTGGGAAAAAAAAACACATAGCAGAACTGTCGCACCTTCTAGTTAGGCATTCCCTCTTAAGGGTTTCTTAGGAAAATTTTGTGTGCATTGATGATCCTTCACTCTGCATGAATAAATAGTCATTTTATCCCAATACTCATAGAAACCAAAAAGGCTAGGCTATAATTCCAAAACTTCATCTAATAATTCATCTACCTTTTTATTCAACCTTTGTTGGTCTGCTTGAAAGAGTACCATTGGAAACGATAGAAGACTATTTTGAATTTCCTAAAGAAGGGCGGCAAGACATACATTATCCAACACAACATTTTTGCATGTCCAATCTATCACCAATTTAGAGTCATCCATGACCTCTAACTTCGATACTCCCTACTTGCTTGCAAAATGAAGAAAGATGTAGAAAGCTACAAACTCAACCATTTTGTTTGAGCCTTTGCATGAACAATATTGAATATGATCCATAAATTGGTGTAGATGTTCCATTGGAATTGTTTGTTGAATTTGAAAAAATAACTAAAATAATTATTGTTAATTTTTCCTATTCCAGATTCTTTAGTTAGTTGATTTTCTACTTAATTAATTGAGACAAATAGAAAATAGAAAAAAATACACACATCATCCACAATAGACAAAAAATTTCCTAAGAAACCCTTAAGAGGGAATACCTAGCTAGAAGATGCGGTTGTTTTGCTATGCATTTTTAACTCTAGCAAGTACATTGTGGCTGCAAGGATTTCCTTTATTTTGGGACATTTATGTTAGTCTAACTTTCTTCTTAAATTTAACCTCCTCCTACATTCTTTAGCAAATATAGAAACTCAAATTTCGATTGTATTCCATTGTCAATATATTTCACTTATTTATTGCCTTCCACATTCCCCAACTCCTCCTTTAGGCATTCCTTTGCACCTCTCAATGCCATTACTAATATATATTTATGAGATGAAAAAATAATCTACTTACAATAAAATTTATTATCAAAATTTAAAAAAAAAATTATCAGTTTACAAAAACATTTAATTACAGTACATATTCAAATTCATAAAATAATATTTAACAATAAAATTTAATTCTTTACACCATTCCTTATAATAATCACTAAACTTAATTATTTATAATTATTTTTTTCAAACTACTCCTTCCAAAATGTAGCACTCTTTTAAAACCTCATTGGTATTATTTTTTAATTAGTTAAAAAATCAACTATACCTTTTGATTATACCCTTTAAACATTCAAGATCATTAAAAAAATTATGTAACTAAGCAGTTTGATTTTTTACAGCATGCCCTAGGATCTACAATATGTTTAGTTATTCACGATTCTTTATTGAAATAAACATATGTTTTCCAACATTATATATATATATATATATATATATATATATATAATCTCACTAATACAATACTTCACATATCAGGATGATTAGTTATATCATTTGTAATTATGTATAAAGATCAAATGAAATTACAATACTTACTTTGTTTTATGATGGAGTTTCGTACCTAAGGCATTTAACAATTTTCCAAAATAAAGTTAGCATAAACATATTTCCAAAAAATATATATATTACTCATAAATATTTAAAATCAATATATAGATAGCTAATAAATAAACACTAAATTCCATTTAACATTTCTTTAATTCCCTAAGAAAACATTTAGGCAAATGACATTCATAACAATGTTCTAAGAGTGCCTCTATGATGCATTATAGCTAAGTAAACATTTATGTAAATGTCATCATTCCCCAAGTAGTTTTAACACTACTTTTATGATACATTGTCTTGGCCAAGTAGTTTTAACACTATAAATTTAAATTTAAATAATATTCTATTAATATATATTGTATTTATAATTTTAAATAATATTCTATAAATACATAGAAAAAATTAAAGATAGTCAAATTTCAATTTGTTTTTGTAAGCTTAGTAGGTCCTCTATATTTTCTATTTATAGTAAAAATCAGGTTTGAAAATACAAAATTAAGCCTCAACCTGCCTGTAGGAAACTAGGTTTGTTGGCTATTTGAGCGCGTTATACGCCATCCAAAACATATACTTCTTGAGTCTACTTCATATTGTCCTCAAATAACTAATATCAGTTTTTGTACTTGCTATCATATACATAACATAAACAGAAAATCTATCCGCTATCATTATCAAAAAATAAACTTAGACTGATCATTCCTCAATCATCATCTGACTCAACAGGAGCCAGGTCTTTGACACGAGAACTAGGCATATCTACCTGGTGCATGGATTGTAATTCCTTCTCGATTTTGTCGAGGTGGACATATTGATGGTGCTGACGAAGGTTCATTTCCCGAATGCTTCAGTTGATCTCCCGCGTCAATAGAGCCCAGTGGCCCACTTTCCAACCTTGCTCTGACATCCCACCTAGCTCGCCGAGCTATTCGCCATTCGAATTAAAAGCTTTCACAATGATCCATTGGGGGAGTTGTCCTCTCCTCATCCTCATCAGGTGTGTTGCTCCTCCCACCGCATGCGAGAGCCACATACTCGTCCTCCTTTACCGCGGCGTGGTTCTACCCCTGCCAGATGGCACCCTGATCCGGGGAGTCAAATTTCAAACTTAATTACATGCACCAAATCAATATTTAACTTATTTTTTTAAATTAAAATATCACAATATTACTTGTATCACATTGTTCTTATCTCACAAATAAGATAAAAAATTAATAAGCCCATAATTTATTTAATGTAAAATACTTGTTATTTACCACTCCATAGTTAGCATACACATAAGACCTATAGCAATCAATTCTCCATGACGCTCTGTCAGTGCATCTCTAATCATAAGCCTAGGAACAACAATTGTTGAAATCACCATGAAGAGTGGAATCACAGACTGAAACAAACCACGAAACTATGATGGATAGGATGCCTAAGAAAAACAAGATTTTGCCCTTGTTGTAGATTAATACCGCTACAGCTACCACCACCCAGGGTGAACCAATAGCTGAGATTATCATAGAAACTATAGGCATAGAGGGTGACGTAGAACTATCAGGCATGCGTTCAAAAGAATAAGGAAAACCCAAATAAGAGAGCAAATCTATTTGGCACAACCCACGGATATAAAGCTTATGGTGCACAACCAATCACGAGCTCTAAAGGTTAGCTACTTGGAAAAACAGGGTGTTATTGGCATTATAATTGACCACAACTTCTCTTGGAAATGCATTGGGAGTGAAGCCACTTTATTTAGTGTCGACCAGGTAATCTCATACTGTCCTTCTGGGCACCAAAGTGCTAGAGAACCCATCGACTATGAACCATAATGTTAGCACAAGGTTTATTAATACTTCAGACAACCTTAGCATTATGAATAAAAAATGTCGTATTCTATAGTTCTGTCTTCGCTTCCTCTAACTTCAGCCAAGTAGCCTCCCATAGCTTTCGTAGCCATGTTTATGACTCCTTTGGCTTAGACCTCAAAGTCCTTACCAGTAACTTTTTCCAATCATCACCATAGGCATCATTCACTGGAATGCAGATTCATATAGGCTCCTCTGAACAGATGTATCTGATTCCTTGGCCTTCATCAGAATCCTTGTCTCCTTCTCCTTTTTGATGGTGGGCTTCAGGTGGTGCTCGGTCTGCTCAACCCTGGAAGAAAACATCAGGAATGAAATCCTAGCTCGTACCCAGCCACGGAAAGGAAAAGGAAAGAAGCCAGTCAGCATAGAGAGAATAGAGATTGTTGAGGTCGCAATAAAGGCCCAGCCCCATGGGGTCAGCTCCTCTTGAGGAGAATTATGATAGCAATTGAATCAGGTCCAAGTTTAGCCACTAGAGAAAGGTCTTAATGTTAAATTCATATTTTAACCAATGGGTTGATGCCATTGGAAAAATCAAAGACAAACGTGATGACTGCGGATTTAGAGATGAATAAAAATATCTTTCATCTGTATTTTGGATTTCTCAGCTAAATACAAGACCACCAAAGTGGAATTTGAATCGCAAGGTGATATGTTTGACTGTCGTTGAAGCTAAAGGTGGCGTGCATTAATGAAGCAGAGATACCACGATGGACGGAGATGGAGGGAGGATTGAGTGATGAATGCATCCCATTTGAATGTGTCCACATGTTATATTTTTACCACAGAGAATGAAGAAAATATATTGCAGTGATTGGTTGGGGTGAATAGTCTTTGGTCACCCCAAGCCCACAAAGAAAATTCATTTCAGTGTAATTATTATTTATTTTACATAATTTCTTTCTAAGTGCCAAGTGCCCTCCAATTCACCCTTTCATTTATGGGTGGTGTAACACACGTACAGATGCCACCTACCCAAATAACATAGTCCCATGGAAAATATTGGCATTGGCTTTGTTGTTTCAGATAAAAGTTGTTTGTACCCATAGTTGTTTCACATTTTCTTTTATGCCTTTGCCCATCACTTTTTTAATGGTTTAAACACCAAAATCTAAGAATAATTAAAAATACTCACCTGCAAAATAAAACAGACCTCCATTCCAAGAAGCTATCTGTGAGTGTCATATTCCTTAACCTAATGTCCCAAAGTTCATATATGCAGCTTCTTGCATGTACCTAGTTGGTTTTCAGTCTACTGAAATAACTAGGCTTCAATTGTCCCTCCTAACTAAGATTAACTAGAAGCTCACATCGAATTTGAGCATTAAAGCCACAAACCCATTAACAATTTGCATACTCTGAGCAAGAAAAGTGATACCCTGACATTTGCAACACCGAAAACCTTCAGAAGCAAAGTCTCTTAAAAATTGATACATCTAATTTCATCGCTGACATCTTACACACTGCTAAAATTTAACCATTGTAGTCTACAAAATTTACTTAATATTTAGAAGCTCTACGTCACCAGTGTAACCTTATGACAGTAATAATAAAACTTCAGTGTGTTTTCAAATAAGGACAAACTTTATTTTGAGGATGCATATTGTAAGGTAGGTACCAATTATTCATTAAAAAAATGAAACATGCTCATTGGGATATCTTCAACCGCACATACAGAAAAATAGGGAAAGAAGACAACCAGAACAAAATAGAAGAAAGGAAAAGCCAAATTAATCTTGAAAAAAATCCCAATACTAAACCGATAACATGCTCCACCATAAAATCAATGTCGATTAAACGATTATTTTATCTGGTTTTCTGATATCTCGCATCTTCCAAAACACAATCCTCATAAACCACTACATCTTCCTTTGATGAGAAAATTTCATCCAAAAGCATAGTGGTGATATTGGATCTTCCATCCAAATTTGCTTACACACTGCTAAAATTTAACCATTGTAGCCTGCAAAATTTACTTAATATTTGGGCGCTCTACATCACAAGTGTAATCTTCTGACGGTAATAATAAAACTTCAATGTGTTTTCAAATGAGGAAAAAAATTATTTTGAGGATGCATCTTGTAAGGTAGGTACCAATCATTAATTAAAAAAATGAAACACGCTCATCAGGCTATCCTCAACCACACATACAGAAAAATAGGGAAAGAAGACAACCAGAACAAAACAAAAGAAAGGCATCAAGAACAGAAGAAAATGCATCTGGACAAAAGGTTCCCAACAACTCTTTGGAACAATATTATTTTTCTTTATAATGATACAATCATCCAATCTTGTTCATGGGTTTAAAAAAAAAAGAGAAGGGAGAGGGACTGGAATTGGTTCTACATACATGGAGATTCTATCATTTGCATTGTACACTGCACAATGGCAAAGCCAAATTAATCTTGAAAAAATCCCAATACTAAACTGATAACATGCTCCACCATAAAATCAATGCCAATCGAACAATTATTTTATCTGGTTTTCTGATAGCTGGCATCTGACAAAACATAGTCCTCATAAGCCACAACATCTACCTTTGATGAGAAAATGCCATCCAAAATCATAGCGGTGATATTGGATCTTCCTTCCAAATTTTCATACCCTTGAATTATTATGTAAGGACAAGCTTTCTTTCTGAAAAACAAATCTTTCTTCTTATATTGTTCCAAGGAATGCACAATAGAATATGAATTCTCAACTATTTGAACATTCTCCATTACCTTCTTCCCAAGCACATAGATCTTCTTAATAAGATATGTAAGCAACACACTATCTAGGAATGGATTCCTACCCTTTCTCTGCAATGCAACTCTCACAATCTTCATCATCATAGTGTTGGCCAAACACATAACGGGTTGGATCCCGCCAGGTATTACCCCAGTGTTCAACAATTTCATCTCCTTCTCCCTTTTGTCTAGCGAAGTCCACAGTTGGTTCCCATAAACGCTCTCAAATATACCTTGCATCCTTACTGTTGGGTAATTTAATTGCTATTAAATTACTTGCATTTATATGTCAATTCGGGTACGTGAGTTTGTGAAGTACACTACATTTTATGTGCTAGGAGATTAGCTTTATAATCTATGGAATAATGAACATTTTAATATAATAAAGAATAAACATTTAATCTATGGAAAACATGAGTTTGTAATATATGATAAGCCTAAACAATTAATCTATGTAAAACAAACCATTCATGAGAATATGAAAGAAATGGAAAGCATCTATACTATTCTCACATATCTACAGGGGGTCGTCTTGAGGACTGCAAGGTGTTGAAAACTCAGATTAAGAGGACAGATCTAAATCGCCAATTTCATTCAGAGTTACGCCATATTAGAAAAATTATATTCAATGAAAAAAATAGAGTTATTCCCCTTCAATAAGTAGCAACAATTAAAAATTAAGATCATCCTTGATATCTCTAATCTCTCCTCTCATCAAAGAGATTGTAATTTATAGAATTTTGAGACAATTAAAAAATTCAGAATTTTCTTGCTTGATTTTTGGTCATGAGATCAAATAAAATAAACTTTCATGGATTTTTGGATCAAAGATCAACCCAGATCTGATCAATCTTATCTCTATGCCACGAATTTGCTAAAGAACAACTTGTTTAGGCCTTTTTGTTGACTGTGCATTAAATGAAAAATTGAAAAAATAATTTATCCATGTAATCTACAAAATAAGGCTCCGAAGAACTTCGAAAATATCTCAAATGGTAATGAATTTGAGAAAAATGCTCGCCGATGGCCTAATTGGGCCCGTTCTGAAAAACACCCATGTTTTCGTTTTTAGATTTCATTTTCATTTTCTCATAAAATGTGTTTGAAGTTGACTGGTCAAAATTGTTGAGTTTTTCCCTTGATATTTTGTTGGAGGTCCACACGTGCAAGCTGGGTGGAATTTGACCAGTGCAAATCCATATTGGAGCTTCTAGAAACCAAGTCCAAGTGTCAGATTTCCTTCTAGAGTGGTGCCTACCTCAACCATGGAGATAGATACAAAAACTTGGCAAAACTGCAGAAACTTGAACTTGCTAAATGTTATTAGTAAAACCATGCAAAATTCTTCGTAATTCATTAAAAACAATGGAAATAATAATAATAATTATAAACTATGTAAACATCTATGCGGGAATTTGGTGCATTTATGAAGAAATATTGTTAAAATTGATGACAATGGGTGAATGTAATGATGCAAAAATGGATGGTTTCATCAACAAAATTATGACAAATTGGAGGCCCAACACGTACACCATTACTTCCTTTACTTTTAAATCCATACTCAACAATGTTCGTGCCATTCTTAGGCATAGGATCACTCTAGGTCTTGTCTTGTACAGTCAAATAAATCCCATTCCTCTTCTAAACTACGGCCATAGCATCACCTAAAACCAAAACCCCTTAACTTCTATCAAAAGAACATGCTCAAACTTATGTCTGACCTTACTCAACAACATCTGATAATAGGCCCATCTTGTCAAATAAATGGGGGTCTGATCCAAAAACCCAATCAAAGCATCATCATGATTAATCTCTGAGGCATCAAATCCCACGATGGATCCCACATAGGCTAAAAATACATAACTTCAGATCCAGTGCTTTGATTCCTATTATGGGATCCCCAAAGTGGCTCATTCTCTTTTCCATCTCCCACACCATAATTACTATCTTGGGTAGCCTTCTTGAATGCACCTGAATTGAATCTACTAATTTTACATTTATAAACCGCCCTCGCCACATTAAATTCCCCTCCACCCTTATTAACGACAATCCTAGATGAAGATAACAATTTCTCAGACTTGCCCACATGACTGATATTCACATTGGCTCTTGGCATTGTGTGTTGGGCAGAAGCCTCCCAGACTAGGTTGTTAAATAACTTCATGAATCTCTTTTTCTCTTCCTCAATTGCCCTTGATATCTCTGGAAGAATAGTACTCCATGGAAACACAATAACAACATATTCCCTTGCAATCATTCCGAATTTGTGCAGAGTCTTATTCAAAGATGAATAAAAATTCCTTTCATCTACATTTGGCTTTCTCAGCTGAATGCAAGGCCACCAGAGTGGAGTTTGAATTGCAAGGTGAGATGTTTAACTGTAGTTGAAGCGGAGGGTGGTAGGCATTAATGAAGTGGAGAGACCGACGATGGACAGAGATGGAGGGAGGACTGAGTGAAGTGAAGGGTGGTGTGCATTAATGAAACAGAGAAACTGACGATGGACAAAGATGGAGGGAGGACTGAGTTATGAATGCAACTCGTTTTAATGTGTCCACGTGTTGTATTTTTACCGGAGAGTGACGAAAATAGATTGCAATGATTGGTTGGGGTGAATAGTCTCTAGTCACCTCAAGCCTGCAAAGAAAACTCCTTTCAGCGTAATTATTTAATTATTTATTATAATTTAATTTTTTGGGTGTTATTGTTTAAACAAGTTATGAAGTGGTTATTTTTAATTACTTAAAATGATGTGAAAGGAAGTTAAAATTTTTGGTTTGAAATTTATTGAGAATAATTTTGGAGTGAGTAAATTGCAAATATCATATGATAATATTGCATATGGTGGTTTTAGTATGGGTCTTCAAGTGTAGTGATCCTTAACCACGTAAGTCTTGGATCACAGACAAAGTATTTAAAAAAATTATAAATATATAAAAGTAAATATAAGAGAGAAATAAGATGAAATATAGAATTATCAAAGAAAGTAAATAATGTTTGATTTCCTCTTCTCCATAGCGGGTGTAATTCTATGGGATTTGAGCTGACATCTTATGATGTGAGAAATTAATTATATGGGGGGCACGACACTTCCCACATGTGGCATCTGAAATGCAATGGAGAAGGTATTATTGGTTTAGCATGGGAGATCTTTACCATGACGCAGTTTGGGAAGCAAGTTGTCCTTGTAAGACAAGGCGATTTGCTACACAGTTCGCTAATATTTTTTTCCCATTATGGATGGTGGTATAAAGGTAGGTGGTCATCATGCTTCAGGGTGGCGCTTATCAACGTCTATACTCACAAATTTTTTAAAGCCACACTTTGTTGGATGGTTTCCTTGGTATGGACTGTTATATGTTGTTTTCTTGTTTCTTTTTCAATTGGTAGAGGAATCCTTATGCCGGTTTCATTGCTATGTTTCAGTCTATTTATATTTTAGAAATTTTACTCTATTGGTCATAAAGTTAGTACGGTTTTTCCTTTTTTTCATGGGTTGTAATGCCTTATGTAATCTACTTAAATTTTGGAACTTTGGTGAGAGAAGACTTACCTCATTGTTTATGTGTCCCTAGGAAATTGGTTCTTTTCTTGTATGTCTAGTTTGGTGATCATGTGATTCTATCTCCAAGGATTGGGCTTTTGTCTACACGTTGGGTAGCTCTTCTTCCAATTTTAGGGCTTTTTTTATTTGGTTGGGTCTTTACCTTTGCATTTTTTAGGAGTTTGTTTGTTGTTGGATTGATGCTCTACATAATTTTGGACTTCCTTCATTTTTTGGGGGTGTTATCCTCTCTGTAAGGAGTTTCAAGGGGATTATAGGGAATTTTCCTTCTCTATTTCATTCAAGGGCCCTTCTTGCTACTACCTCCTCCTTGAAGGCCTTTGTGGAACATTTGGAAAGGTTGGAGAAACCTTTAGTTTGATTTGTTTGGTTTGTTTCCAGTCTCTTATGACTTTACTTCTCCTCGTTAATAGGTTCCCCTTTTGGGTTTGGCTTCAATCCATATTTTAGGAGAGGAATCCACTCTTTAGTTTTCCCTCTTGATCAATATGGTGCATTTTATAGTTCCCTCTAGGAGGCATGGTACCAAGTGGGGTCAACCCTCTTCGCAACCATGGGCCCAATGTTGATGTGTTTTCATGTCACACATCAAATGAAGTAATTCTAAAATAACAAGTTTTAGTCAATTCCAACGTTTCAAATCTTCTTCACGTAAGTCCAACATGGATGGTTTATATTTTTAAAAGAGATATGACAAAAAAAATATATCATAAAAGAATAAATTTATCATGTTCATTTTCTCATTGGAGGGCCCTATGTCTTAAATTCATCCAACATTTTATGGAATAAAAGAAAAGGTCATATGCCAAAGATATCATTGATTTCTCCACATATCTCCATGATTTCCTTTTTATCATTATTTTCATTATTCATGCCATTTATACATTTTTCATTTTACCAAGTATTATTTCCATAAGGAATTACCTTACCTCTTCTCTTTTTTTACTCAGTCATTTATGTGAATATTTTCCATAGGCATTTTTCAAGTTGTACGAAACATTACCCCACTTTATATTCTTCCACACAACCCATTACTTTATACATGCTTTCCTCCCCACTTCATATTCCTTTTCTCCACACACCTCACACCCCATTCTTTATTGCTTAGTCATTTTAACCTTTTTAATTTTCTAAACCTTGCACCTCACTTTCACATTATATCATTCCTCATATTATTTTTATCTAAATTACCTATAACATATCTCATTATGACACATAGTAGCCAATTGTACATATCATAGGGTGACACTTGGAAGGCATTGGTTGGACACATATGATTGGGCAATGACTTAGCATGATGACTAGAAAATGAGATTATAACCAAGAACTACACTATGTGTAAGCTACACAAGATTCCATGTCTCTTTTTTTTTCACATATAAATAATATGAGAAGTCATTTCTTTATAAATCATTAAAAATTCCCTCTCATAATGCATGTATGATGAGTAGGGTAGATTTATAAACCAAAACACCCATATTCATTAGGAATAGATCAACAGTTGTTGTGTCACTTCGTGTAGATCAACGATGGTTGAGTCATGAACTTATAAAGGCCATAACTTGAGTTCATGATGTCCAATTTAGGAAAACGAGAGCTCATTAGACAATTTGAAGCATGAAGAACACATTGGGAGTGGTTTCTAGGGATAAAATTATATATGTTAGTTCATAAATTAAAATAATAGTCATGACAAATTTTGAGCCTATCACCAAATTATTTTTTTAAATGATTTATAAAAAGGGAAATCGGGAATATCTGAAACATTGCCCAACTTGGAGGATAGATTCCTAACTTCATTTTTCAAAATGGATCATTATTCAGTTAACATAAAGAAGAAAAACCTAACCATCATGGAGTTTCAAAGATGAATAAAATATTATAAAGGATTCATTCCACCAATTTTCCTTCTACAATTTTGTGAGTGTCCTTTATCCCATTTTGAAGCAATTTCCTTTCTTTCTCCCCAGTCTTTGATCATCCATCTTTATGAATTGTCTTATATGTTTCTTAATCTTATCCCTTATTGAAATTTCTATTTTTCTTCCAGGTAACCTCATATTATTTGGTCCATGGAATCCCAATCCCGACCCCTTAGGGATGAACACTTTTACTTTTTATGCTTAAGTATCGTTACTTTGTAAAGTTCTCAAGGCACTCACTTTATTAAAACTCAAAGTTTGTAAAATTTTATTCTTTGACTCTCATGGAGAGCTATTTTCAAGGGTGCATGTCATTTATGGTTTTGCAACTTTTGTATGAACAATGAAATCTCATGAATGTACTCCTATGACACGTTATGATCTTTGAATGTATGAATTTTTTTTAGAGTTCTCTAAATATCTGGACCATTTATCTACTTTCTAACTATTGATTTGATTTAGATGTGTTTTCCTCATAATGTATGAATGGATGTGTATTGTGGAATGAATTGTCAGATCATATTTCTTTCTAATATTATTATGTTATTTTCCTTTTAAAACACTTGTTACACTCACAGGAAAATGTGTTGAATTATATGCTTTGATTTACTTTGAATATCTGAGTGAATGAAAGAGGAGTACCACCATGTAGAGGGAACATGAACGAGGCCTCGGGAATTTGACTCTTTTCCTTGACTAGGAAAGATATTAAGAACTAGATGGAATCTTGAAGTTTCATTTCCAGATACAACGATTCATCCTCAATGGAAATTCACAAGATACTATATGGAAGATGAAGTATGCTTTAGTATAAGATTCATCCCCAACCAACATGTGGAAATTAAAACTAGGAGTTGGATCATATAAACTAGAAATACTAGGTCTCCTCGGACTCAATACATGTAAATAATTGATCTTTATTGGAAAATAAAAACTCTATTAGGATGGGTTCTTAAGGAATTTTCAGAGAATCAACAAGAGCCACTACTTTGCATGATGAGGTTCTAAAAAAAGTGCAGAAATTGGATGACAAAATCTTAGTCCTCGTAAAGAGGTAGCTTACCTCACACTCTCTTCATTAGATGATGATACTAATTCTCCTATGCCTATTCAAGTAGATTCTCCTTCCAATTTATATGGTTCACAACAATATGTTTTTTTATGTAGCTATTGACCAAAAGGATGATTTTTTCAAATATGATAGGTTTTCACATACTATTTTCATATTAATTTGTTCTAGTCTACTTTTTTCCAAGAGCAATATATTAATAGTTTTTTTGACATACAATTTGTAGACTTTAAATCTCTGTTCTTGGTTTTGGTTTCCTAGTGGCATACCAATAGCAATCGATGGAATGTTATGTACTTATTTTTTATGATAATATAAATCACCTAGCATTACAAAAAAAAACGTTTGATTTCTTTTTGAGGTAGGATGACTTCTCACTAAGCAAAGCTCCAATTACAACAATATTCACAAAAATAGTTCATATACTTCTAGCTCTTTAAATAGGAAAATATATTTCTACTTGTGGTCCTATCATTAATGAGTATTAACTACCTAATCGGCCTTACTGATAAACAGAAGTCATTTACATTATTTGACTATCCACTAACTATATAATGGACCTTATTTTAAGAAAATGGTTGCATACATTAATTAAATAGCTCTTAAGTACCTTAAAGTATAGAGGTTAATGTATAACTTTAACATGCCCTCCCCCTTCAAAAGTAACACTGCCCTCAAGATATAGGTGAGAAAATTATTATAGAATTATTGTTAGTTCCCAAGTGGCATATTTGGGCTACATATATTTCCACTAGATCAATTCTTCTATGATTGTGTGCTAGCCAACAATTAATGCTCTCTAGCATCCAAGATTGTTTTGGGCGAAAGCCAAATGGACTTTTCTTCATTAAGTTATAATAAGCTAGTTTGTGCCATGCAATTCAATCCCACTACCTTATTCAAAAAAAACATATGAAATATGGGATGAAAAATTGAGTCCACAAGAAGAGCCAATTTGTAGGAAACTCATCCAATGCATTGGATGATTTTATAAGGTCCACAAAAACTCGGTGCTAGTTTCTAGTGGATTTTTTAGGAAGGTTTGTTTATAGGGTTGAAGGTGAAGAAACACATAAACCCTTTATGCAAAAGAACACTTTGAGTTAAACCATTGTGTTACATTATAGCCACTCCCAATGCATTTCTTATAGCCATTATAAAACATGTAAGGATAATGCAAAGAGGGATCCCTCCCACTCTTATTGCCTTTATAAAGCATCAACCACCACATTTTCTTTACATTTCTTATATATGGTCTCATAATCATATCCAAACATTTCAATGACCCACTTATGATGCTTTGGTGAAAAATATTTCTTTTGGAAAATACTTTAGATTATGATGATTGATCTTGATTTGCAAATTCCTCCTGAAGAGATATGGGTTCCAAGTCTCAACTACATAAAGGATGGCCATCATCTCTTTATTGTAGGTGGATTTTCCAAATTTTCAATCCCACATGATTTATAAGAATTTATTACATGCTCGATATGGGACTTGTTGTACATTAATATCTCATTAAGGAAGACTAACACATAATTACATATAAAGAGTTGAAAATTCTTGTTCATGAAGCTCTAAAAGGTGGATGGAGCAATCCAAAGTCTAAATGGCATCATTAAAAAACCATAGTGGCCTTCATATGTGTGGAAATTTGTCTTAGGGATGTTTACCTCCTTCGATTATATTTAGTGGTATCTTGAATGAAGGTCTAATTTAGTGAAGAAATTGACTCTATAAAACTTATCCAATAGATCATCAATAATTGGCATGGGAAATTTTTCCTTGATGGTCGAATTATTGATAGCTCAAAAATCAAGACAGATGTACGAGTTTCCTTCTTTCTTTAATATCATGACCATAGGTGAAGAGTAAGGGTTGGTACTATGACGTATGATTCTATCCTTTAATACCTTTTGGATGATCTTTTCTATTTCATTCTTTTGGGCAGAAGGATGCATATAAGGACAAAGATTGTGTGATTGACTTCTTGGAACCAAGGGGATGCCATGGTCATATTCACCATGTGAATGTGGTAAGCCACATGGTGTTTCAAATACTTATTGATGTTTAGTCAAGAACAATTACAGATAAAAATGAATCTCCTATTGGGGGGTATCCACTACTTATATGGCATACAACTGAGATATAATACTTGAATGGAATTTCTTCAATAATTTCTCCACACGATGAGAACTAATAATTTCAAGTGAACTAGATATACGCCCTTTGAGGGTCTATTTCTACCCTTATTCAGTGAAGCTCATATATAAGTCCTTGAAATAAATGGTGATTGGTCCCAAAGTTTGTAACCATTCAACGCCAATATTTACATCACAACTGCCCATTTCAGTAGCAAACATATGATATTTGAGATGGTAATATCCTATTTTAAGTTTCATGTTTTCACGTTAACCTCTACATTTTATCATACAACAAAGCTACCAACTTAATGAGAATTTGACAGAGTCCTCATTTTTTTAGAGGTCACATTTAGTGTTAATTTTTATCCTTGTTTTGAAAAGTGGTGATGCAACATCACCTTTTTTAATTTCAAAATTAAAATTCCAAGATTTTTAAACCAAGGCATTAAAAACCAAATATCATGACTAATAATGACATGCAAAAGCAAGTCAAAATGCAAAAAGGTGATGCAACATCACCCTTTCTTTTTTAGGGTTAAAGTTCCAACATTTTCCAACCATGACATTGAAGACCAAATATCATGACTACAAAAAACCTTAAAGATTAACACCTAAAGTTTGTATACCTTTCTTTTCTTTTTTTTCAATTTTTTTGTTTTTTAACTATTTTTCAAACTTCTGAAATTTCTAGTTTATTTTATTTTATTTTTGGGGTTAAAATTACAAATTAATTGACATTATGGCATTGACCACTGGTACCCTTGAAAATAAAAAAACATAAAGTCGACTCCAAATAAAAAAATTGGCATTACGTGATTTTTTTTTTAATCATTAATTCATTAATTTTTTAATAATTTACATTAAAAAGGTAAATTGAGAAAAAAATAGTATCATTTTTTGTTTAAATAAAGTGGGGAAATTCAATTTAAAAAACCATATATACCAAATTAAATGGTTTCATGACCCATGCACACATAAGTGGATCAAAGCCCACCCTCGTGCCCTCCTTTTTGTTTTTATTTTTTATGTTTTTTATACCATGGTGAATTGGTAATTCGTTGGAGTAATTGGGTGAGGTGCAAGATCAAACCTAGTGGCTACTCCTATAACACCAAGAGTATATCCAACATCCTCGTAAGCGAGATATACTAGGAATTTATGACATATAAAGATCCAATACTTCACAAGGTTGGAGATGCCTACTCCTTGAGCCATATCACAAGAGGCCAAAGATGTCCCCGTCACGAGATTTGAAACCGAGTGGGGGGGATAACATCCCATTATGTCAACCACTTAGTCATCAAAAAAGGAGACCATGTCCTCCTTTCAAAATAGTCGTGGCAAGAGTGGGGTGAGGGTGGGGTGACCTACCACCTTGAGAATCAATGTAAATACCCCTTCTCCTATGGTGTATGAATTGCAACAAACAACCAAGCAGAAGCCTTCATTATTCTCCAAGGTCTCTCTTTGGATACAAAGAGAAACATTCAATATATCATTATTATTGGCGACCCTACTAGTCTTTTGTGCCACCTCAACAATGGATCTCTTATGTCTAACATCAAACTCCAAGCTATTTTAAAAAGCATCTATAATATGTTGGGAAGCTTTCACTCCAAATCATTTATTCATGTCCACGGTCATAATAATAAGAAATCAGACCTCCTTGTGAATGATGGGTTCCATCTAGCAAAAGGGAACCTCAAAGTGGATGGGTATTTAAGATTAACCCCAGTTCCTTAAGACTTCTATTAAACCATGTTTTATAAGTCTTGTTAGTGTCAGTCTTGTCATACTACCATTAGTGATCAAATCTGCTCTTTTGCATTTGCATATTAGGAGTCTCATACTATTACTTATTATCACTCCATTAGGTCATGGATTCACTGATGGTAGTGGTCACTTCATCATTTTCCCTCATGAAAATACTTGTTGATTCTCCTCTCTATGGTCTTCAGTCATGATTCACTTTCACTCTGCAGTTCATTTTATTAGGTCATAGGGTTGGTATCATTAGATTTTAGGCTTCAACCATAGTCAAATTTATGGGCAAAGTGTCAATAAGTATCAGCAAGGACATGAGGATGCCAAATAAACTCAAAACACAGTATCTGGAAAAGTCAAAGAGTTATTATCTCAACTTAATGTAATTTTCATCTCAAAACATGTTTTGAGGTGTAAACAAAATACTTTGTTTTGATTATCATCTTTTATGTAATTTTATGTCTCCATATGTAATAATTTGAGCTTCAGAAGCTGTTATCTCCATAAAGCCACTATTAGTCCTTTGCAGCCCGTCACCAGGGGTCAAAGGGGCTTTTTCTCTGCCTGGTTTTCAAAGGTGTTTTTCACATGATATTTACTGAAAAAAATGTTGTAAATATGTCCATCAGAAGGAGCTCGGAAAGATCTTTCCAACGGTATATCACACTCCCAAAATCACTTTCTGGATTGCAAAATATCCCTAAGTGAATAAAAGGCCCCAAAAGCATAACTCTGCCCCTTTTTCATTTGGCCCTTTAACTTTACATTTTTGCCTTTTTATATGATTTTTTTCCTTTATCACAAAAGTCTCTTTTTCTTTTTGAAATTGCTGCATCCTACAAAACCTTGATGCGGTGGCCCATCGCTGATGCGATGCCATCGCACCGTTGCATCGCAACTTCGCACCAATCCTTCAATGCTTTGAATCCCGCTTGCTCCATTTCCACCGATGCAATTATCGCATATCGCATATCGGCCATTCCTGCAGTGTTTAAACCCACCATCTCGTCTTCCACCGATGCGATATTGTCACACCATCACATCGCGTGATTGCTTCCGCCATGCGTTACACCCGCTCCCCTTCCGATTTGCGATTGTGATTTCCCTGGTCCCACCAAAGATTTCCGCCCTTTCCAAAGAAAAGGGGCTTTCCCCTGTGTTAAAGCGCTATTTTAATTTTTATTTGTTTTAAAGGGATTTTTCCCCCATCGCCCCTGCTCATCTCTCATCGCTTCGGCAACCCTCCTTTCTCATCGCATCGCCTTATCCCCTATCCCTTATCCATTGGCCCATCCTCCATCGCTCATCGCTTATCGCAATTTCCTCTGCCATGAGTCTTTCCGCTCCTCCTTCCAATTTGTGATTTCAATTTTGGGCCCACCGTCAATCCTTCGCTCTTTTTAATAAAAAATGGTTTTTCTCCATTAAAAGATGCAATTCGATTTTTATTTGGTTTAAAGGGGTTTTTCGTCAAGTTAAAGGAAAAAGATATTCTGTTAAGGCCGTGAACCAATTATGAACACAGAGATCATTCCGACATTGACAGCAAACAAAAAATGAGGGGGCAAGGTCTCCAGATTTGTCTTTCTTCCCATCTATTGGATTAAATGTAACAGAAAATCTTCCAGATGGTCTAAATATATTGTTTCCTCTCTTTCAGAAGAATACGTGTTGGTTTCTTTTCTATCTTTAGATTTCGGTTTTGGGGCAGGTGAACAATTTGTCTTTCTAAATATTCGCCCCCTGAAATCTTGTCTATTTAATGTAATTTTTGAGTCATTTGTAAGTGTGGAAAAAATATCGGAATCACTGGGACGCTCTGAGTTTCATTGTACATATTTGTAACCAGTTTTGCAGGGAATTAATAAAGACTTGCAGCAATTTTTTATGGGATCCCTGTGGTATGGAATTTTAATACAGTCTCTTCTTTTGTAATCATCTGTTAAATTTTATGTATGCCATTCATTCATTCCATTATTTCTGTTGAATGTTTTCAATTTAGATAGGTAGAATCCATTGTTACAATGCTCTGCCTTGGGAAAATCATTCAATATTTTATGTTTTTTGTTGTTTGAGAAGGATCCATCTCACATGCCCTCCTCAACTCCTCACCAGTCTTAAACACTTCACCGTCATTCAAACAAAGTTTTTAAAGTCCATGCCTACCTTGCCCCATAGAATACCCTATATCTCTGATTTAATTCCCCATATTTAAACTGCCCAGCTCCATCTGATCCAACAAAACCCAGAAAATTTATAAAAATATTTTGAGCTACTATACCTAGCCTAAAATCATTTTTGAAGACATATTTCATTGAGATTCTTTACGGAGAGAGGCCTCTCCCTGCCTTGTAGGGCTAGCTACAAGGTTGAGCGTGGTTTGTAGTTACCCTGGTTTGCCTTCTTTCAGTCTGAGGTCAAATTAAGCGATAACATAGTGGCGACCATACTAGGGAACAAATCTAAATGAAAGACTGATCACCTCGGTAATATCTTCCATATAAATTCTTGAACTCTGGATGATGAGGTTCATAGTTTGCTAGGCTAAAATAAAACATTGCAAAGTAGAAATTCAACCACACTGGCTTTAAGGAAATACACGAGGGCCAATCCTGATCCAAATCCTCCTCCTATATTTGAAAATACTAACCTTATTCCACGAATAATCAGAAACAAGAAGTTTCAGTAAGCCCTAGACCTATTTTCAGATCCCATTCCTGGCCTAGCGAGTGGTTGTTTGTTGAAGACCTCTCTTTTGATGAGTGTTTTGAGCTTTCTTTGTTCAGAAACAAATATGAAACTGCACTTGATGACACAGTTTTAGACCCGGAGTTTCTTGTAGATCTTGAAATTCAAAGGGAAAACAGATCAATTGACGATTATATCTTAAACTCTCCTCAGTCATCCATCGCTGCTACCAATATCCTCGAGCCTTCAGAATCATCAGAAATAACATCTTCTACCCTCAATTCATTCATTCTACCGACTTCGAAATCAATTTCTTTCGACTCCTCCATCAACGCACTCCTTGAATCCTAGTAGTTAAACGTTGTTGTAAATCCACCTCGTCATGGCTGCCCGCTATGCACCTCAGTTTTACCCCTCGCATCCGAATGATAAGTGCTCGCTGATTACCAAAGCAAAATTTCGACACTGCCATTACAACCCAGCAACATGTTGATAAGATGAATAACTTCTTTGACCTTCATGAGGCAGAGGTAGAAAATGTGACCATGAGATTGTTTGTCCAAAGCTTTGGAGGTGAAGTTCGAAAATGGTTCAGAGCCTTACCAGTAGCCTCTATCCACACTTTGCTGGAGCTACATAGACAATTCTTAGACCGGTGGGAGGTAAAGAAAAACCCACTCCAAATCTTGTCTGAATATGAAAATATCAAAAGGAATGTGGGTGAAAGTGTACAAGATTATTGTGTGAGGTTTAATGTAGTGTATAATGCTATTCCGGCCAACCTCAAACCCCCATGGGGTTAGATTTGCTCAAGTTTCTAGATGGTTTCAATGCTGATATGGCATATCAGTTACGAGACGAGATCCTACCACACTTGAAGATATGCAGAAAAACACTGTAAGCGTAGAATAAAATCTGTTGGCCAAAAGAGCATGGACAAGAGATGAAAAGAGGGTGACTATAAAAGAGGAAGCATCTCCTTCAGATGCTAAGATGGATACTTTGATCCGAACAGTAGAGAAGATGGTTGATCGGTTGACTATTTCAGATAGACCTAAATCACAAATCAGGAATCCAAATTTCAGAGGACAACAACAGTCCCAATTATGAATTAAACAGAGGGAACATAAAACACAAGACAAAACCACACAACAACAACAGATCATAACTCCTTTGCAATAAAATTATGTTCAGGGGATGGAAACAGATGATGATGATGATCTGGTAGTTGAAGCTAATCATTTTTTCACCGTCGATGGTACGCCCATTTTTCTGACAGAAGATGAAGAATATGCAGTGATTCCAGACACTCGGAGAGATGAAGATTTCATATTGGCCAATGATGTAGCTTTACAGGAAGAGTCCGATGATTATCAATGAGGATATATGAAAGCTTTGTTAGCACAGTAGAAGCAGTATTCTTTGAGGAGCAGAGAGGTGCCAATCAATCCCATTCAGAAAAGGAAAGAGCTGCAATCAAAGAATGACTCTTCAAACACTCAGAGGAAAGGGAAAGAACCTGCTGATCCATCTTCCAGCAAAGTATCCTCGACAAATAACATTGTGAATAAGAAGAATAATCAGCCAAGTGCAGCGAAGGAGCAGGTGGAGAAGAAAGATCTCCCTGTCAAAGAGGTAGAAAAAGTTCCATCTTTTAATTTAGAAAATGAAATTGCTAAGTTGAAGGCGTCTATTCCCTTAGCCGACTTGGTGAAGAACAACACTTATAAACATGAGGTATCTAGAAGTTTGCAAATAGACTCTATGTCAGATATGGTAAATGTTGAAGATGATTATCTTGAACTCATTTTTGGTCCAGTTGTTGAGTCCCAAACTTGCATCTTTCCTACACACCTTTCTAGACTTTTTCCATTTACCTGGACCTCCTAAGTCATCAACATCATTGCATATTAATCATAAAAGAGCATTTAAAGTGGTTTTTAACTATGTTTTGTGTCTGTTGTTTGAATTAGATTTTTTCTCATTAAGTCATGAATCTTTTGTCACTTTCCGGCACCGCCTAACTTTTCGCAGCCATTTTGTTAAAGTCTATATTGCAGGTGTCTTCAGGAAAATCAAGCCACATGGGCAAGTTGGAAATGACATGGATATGGACCGAGTCCCATTGGCTCAGTCGAATTCACCAAAGAAGGCCATGGTCAAAGGTAGTCAAGCGGTGGTCAAACTAAGAGTCATATGGTGACAGAACTCCATTTTTCACCACGTGAAGACTTGTGTGGCCATTCCTAAATCTCAGGGGACATATCAACACCTGTGAACTGCTCCATAAGCCGAATCCAATGGCCACCCTCCATAGATTTAATCTTCACGGCAGCCATAATGCTAAATTTCTGGACGTGGTTGTTCACGTGTCTTTTATCAGCGTAGATTGTAGGAAATTAGTTATGTCATCCTCTGTTATAAATAATGCATTCTCATACACATAGTAGCTAGCTTCTGTAATGTAATTTTTCTGAAAAGAAATTCCACTGTGCCGTGACATTATTTCCTTGTTATGACTGCGTTTTGAATATATGAGAAGACTCTGTTCATAAGCATAATTCGTGGTTGATAGTTGTTGCCCGAGGATTGTGCAGAGGGCCCCTGCACACGCCGAGGTTTTGTTTATTGTTGTATAGTTTCATGCTTTATTTCCTTACGTTCATTATGCCATAGTTATTCACGTGTATATATTACATCTCTTATGGTATTAACGTTTTATTTTTGTCCATAATTTTTCATGCTTTATACTGCTGTTAACTGATCAATGTCTTTGTTCCAGATTACAGTAGGCAGCCCGGGCATTTTCACATAGTTTTACAATGACTAATGACATGGAATCAGTCTTGTCCTTCTGCCGATTTATTTTTCTTAGCTTTTAATTCCAGCACTGTTTTATTTATTTCAGTTTTGTACATTTGCTTTATTAGTTAGATTAGATATTAAATTACTCATGTCATTATCAGTTACCTCCGAAAGCCATAGCGAGACTAATGGTGAGGGATTGAAGTATGAGTGTGTAGTTTGATATTAGTTTATTTTTTCTGCAAGTTAGATATTAAATTGCTCATGTCATTATCAGTTACCTCCGAAAGCCATAGCGAGACTAATGGTGAGGGATTGAAGTATGAGTGTGTAATTTGATATTATTTTATTTTTCTGCAAATTAGATATCAGATTGCTCAAGTTGTTTATGATTACCTCCGAAATCCATAGCGAGACTAATGGTGAGGGGTCAGAATATGAGTTGATGTAATTTGATTTTAGCTTTACTTTGCTTGCAATTCTTGGATTTCTTTGAGCACAGTTTCTTTTGTATTTAGACAGCAGCAAGGGTAATGGGTTTCATTATCAATAGTTCATTGTTTGTTTGACTAGTATAGTGGCACATTTTCATTTTCTTTTAGGAATTAATTTTGTCATTGCATGTTTTAAAACCCTTTTTAAGTTTGAAGTTTGGGAAATCATTATAAAGGACATCATTGCCTTGAACATTTATATCCATACTTGTCTTTTAGAATTTCCATCTCACATTAGGAAACCAACCAAGATAAAACCCCAAGATAAATAAAAAAACCAAAAACGACAAAAAGTAAGAGATAGGTTATCTTGCACATATAGTGCGCCACACTTCGTCAGCTTACGAATCCTGGATTGATAAATTAATGTAGCAATTTAGGACACACTAAATTGACCAAACACCAGCCATAGAAGGTCAGTCTGAAGAGAGTGAAGTCCCTCCCTTTTACCTGAGTCTTAGATTGCATGAGTTCATTTTACACAATTCTATGTTGGATTCCAGAGCCTCTCACAATTTGATGCCCAAAGCCATTATGGAGAATTTGGGTCTTGATATTACCCGCAAATACCATGATTTGTATTCCTTTGACTCTGGTAGGGTCCGTTGTATTGGTCTTATCAAAGACTTGGTAATATCTTTAGTTCAAATCCCATCCAATAATGTTTTGATGGATGTGGTTGTTGCCGATGTTCCAACACGGTTTGGAATTATTTTGTCCATATCGTGGGGTGCAAAACTGAAGGGAACCATACAACTTGATTTCTCTTATGCTACCATTCCCGTGTTCGGTCAATTGAGAAAGCTATACAGGGAGAAGAAAATGAAATATATGATCACTAGCAAAGAGAAGCTAGTTAATCACCCAATTAATGATGTCCACACAGATTTAGAGTCATTTGTATTATATTCAGATAGTGGTTTGAATGATGAAGATGTTCAGTTGGTAGAAGTAGATGAGGTACCTGAAATTTCAAAGAACTTTGGGGAAGTCCTTAAACAGGAAAAAGAAAAAGAAGCAAGCCTTTCTGAGCTTTCCACCGGCCAGTAGCAAAAGGACAGTGAGTAGCAGAAAAATGAAGAAATCAATCAAGGTAAGGTAGAGAAAGAAACAAATTTCAGCATCTAGAAGAAGAGGAACAAGGCCTTTGGAGCATGGATTTTGATGGAGCTATTGGTAAGGATGGTGCTGGTATAGGAATTTGGATTCGGAGCCCTGTTTTCCAACCTGAAAAAGTTCCTAGTAATGTTAGAGTATGTGCTTACAAGTTGGCCTTTGACTGCTCTAACAATGAAGCAGAGTACGAAGCTTTGATTGCAGGTCTGAAATTTTTGAAGAAGTTAAATGCAAAGAGGATTTTTGTCTATGGAGATTCAGAGTTGATAATCAAACAGGTAAAGGGAGAGTATCAAGCAAAGCATATGTGATTGAGAGCCTACAGAAATGCGGTCCTAGACATCTAGAGAATTTTTTATGATTACACTTTGACAATAGTACCCCAAATACAGAATATTATTGCAGATTCTCTTGCCACTACTACAAGTAATTTGAAGATTCCAATGCATTCCAACAACAAACTTGAAATTTATGTCAAACATCGACCTACTGTTCCAGATAATTTAAGGTATTGGCAAGTGTTTTGGGATGACAATGAAATCAATGTTTTTCTGTAGAGTGAAGTAAAATTCAAGGATGCTTCCATAGAGGGTGATTGTGATACCGATGAGCAAGAAATCGAAGCAAATCATATGGACGTGTTGCAGCTGAAAGATAACGTAATTCCTAGAGGTCTCATACCTTTAGAGGAGCTTTTTAATCAATATGATCTTGCAAGGAAGCCAAGCTTGGTGCCTACTGACAAAGGAGTTGAGGATGTCAATCTTGAAGCAGCTGACAAGCCTAAGCTTGTGAAGTTATCAAAAGCATTGTCTCCTGAGGTAAAGGCATAGTATGTTAAATTACTTTCTGAATTTTCTGATGTGTTTGCATGGGATTATTCAGATTTGAAGGTGTACGAAAAAAATATAATTCATCATATTATTCCTATCAAGCCGAATCATAAGCCATTTAGAAAGAATTTGAGAAGGATTAACCCAAAGTTGCTTCCATCCATTGAAAAAGAGGTGAAAAAATTGTATAAAGCTGGTATCATTGTTCCAATTAGATTTTCTAATTGGATTTCGAATTTAGTCCATGTACGCAAAAAGATAGGAGAAATAAGGTTGTGTATAGATTTCCAGAATCTCAATAAAGTATCCTTAAAGGATAACTATCCACTTCTGAATATGGATCATATTCTGCAAAGAGTAGTTGGTGAATCACGCATGTCACTACTCGATGGGTACTTAGGCTATAATCAGATCTTGGTGCATGAAAAAGACCAAGACAAAACTGCTTTTACGACACCTTGGGGAACTTTCCAGTATGCTAAAATGCCATTTGGATTGAAGAATGTTGGAGCCACTTTCCAGCGAGCAATGGACATCGCTTTTGCCAATGAAAAGGATGTTTTTTTGGTTGTTTATTTAGATGATCTAATAGTGTTTTCTAGTTTTGATGATGAACACTTGCACCACTTGAGGGTTTTATTTCAGCGATGCAAAAAGTTTTGGATTTCTCTCAATCCGAAGAAAAACCTATTTGCTATGGATGAGGACAAGCTGCTGGCTCATATCATTTCTAAAGACGGTATCCGCATTGATCCTTCAAGAGTGGAGGCAATTCAGCACATAGACTTCCCACATAACAAAAAGGAGATTCGGGTATTCAATGGTAAGATGAATTTCTTGTGCAGATTTATACCCAATTTGGATGAACATTTACGAGAAATGACTAATATGTTGAAAAAGGATAGCATTGTCAAATGGAGCAAGGAAGCTATCAAGTCATTTAATCTGGTAAAGTTTGCTCTGTCCAATGCCCCAGTCTTGATTAGTCCTGATTACACTCAAGATTTCATTATATTTTCATTTGCATCAGAGCATACCATGGATGCAGTATTGATGCAAAAGAGAGATCAGATTGAACAACCCATTGCCTTTTTCGGTAGGACCATTCAAGATGTTGCCTTGCAGTATAATATCATTGAGAAACAAGCATTGGATCTTATAAAAGCATTAAAGGATTTTAGAGTATACATTATGCATTCACATACCATAGCATATGTTCCTAATGTAGCAGTAAAATATGTCCTGGTGCAAACTGATCCGGAGGGAAGAAGAGGTAAGTGGATAGCAGCAATGTTGGAATACGATTTGGAGATTAAAGCCACAAAGTTAATCAAGGGACAAGGCTTGGAAAAACTAATGGCACAATCAAACCTGCATGCCTTGGACATAAATATCATAGCAGCAATGTTGGAGGATGAGGATGATGGTTCACTTGTTCCAGTTTCAGAAATTTTTCTACAATCACCATGGTATTCAGACATAGTTTATGTTCTTCAGCATCTTTTGCCACCTCCAAGAATGTCTAGAAGCAAAGGTAGATCACTAAAACTCAAGTCTGCTAAATTCTGTATTTAAACAGTGCTCTTTATTGGAAATCCAGGAGGTATTCTACTTAATTGTTTGGTTGAAGATGAGGCTCAGCAGGTGATGCATGACTTTCACAAAGGTGATTGTGGTGGTCATTTGTTTTGGAAAACAATAGCTAACAAAGTGTTGAGAGAAGGATATTATTGGCCCACTTTATTTTCATATTTGTATAAAACAGTGATGAGCTGCCATGAGTGCCAATTTTTTCAAGGAAAAAGGAAACTACTTCCTCTTCCTTTGAAACCAGTTCAAGTAAATGCACCTTTCCAACAGTGGGGACTTGATTTCATAGGGGAAATCCATCCCACATCATCAACATAGCATCAATGGATCCTGATAGCTACCGATTATTTCACCAAGTGGATTGAGGCCATTCCATCAAGGCAAGCCACAGATACGATAATTATTCAATTTTTAGAATCAAATATCTTGTATCATTTCGGTTGCCCTCACAAGATCATAACAGATAACACAAAGGAATTTAAATCCAAGAAGATGGTGGGGTTCTGCCATAAATACAATATTACACTAGGCAATTCGACAGCATACTACCCACAGGGCAAAGGCTTAGCAGAATCATCGAATAATACTTTGGTGAACATAATCAAGAAAATGTTGGAAGCAAATAAGAGGAATTGGCATCGACAGCTTGTCAACGCATTATGGGCCGACAGAGTTAGTAGAAAGAAATCCATAGGTATGTCACCATTTGAATTAGTTTATGGCACTGATTTTTTTTTCCTACATCGCTTACAGTTCCGGTCATGAGGTTACTAAAAGAAATTGGCAGCGAAGAGGATGATAATCAGCGAAGGATCAATCAAATGATCCACCTTCAGAAAACCAGGGAGGAAGTTTCTCAGAAAACTATTCAGTTGCAGGAAAAAATAAAGAAAATATATGACCGTAAAACCAAAGCAGAAAAATTTCAGTTAGAAGATGTGGTGTTGAGATGGGATGCACGAAATGAGGACAAAGGAAAGCATGGTAAGAACCATATAAGATTTCAGTGTACAGGGGACAGAATGCTTTTCTGCTCACAGAGATGGATGGTCAAGATTGCCCAGGAGGGCCAGTGAATGGTAGGCTCTTGAAGCACTACTACTTTTGAGATGATGGATTGAAAATTATGTCACAGTCATTGTACATACCATATTCATTGTTGGTGATATTTCAAGTACACAGTCATTGAAGGGGCCCGAAGTGAAGGCTATAAAACTTGAATGATATGTGTAAGGTTTGTTGGTTTTAATTTAGTTTTCAGTCATGGTTTGAGTCAGATTCAGTCTGCATTGTGTCAGTTTTCAGTCTTCTAAGTATTTTAACCATATTTCCCAATGGATAAGGCTACTAGGTCTACGGTGTTCTTGGCACCTCCAAGGAGATACCATCCCCATTGGAGCCAATGTTAGTGTCAGTCTTGTCATACTGCCATCAGTGATCAAATCTGCTCTTTTGCATTTGCATATTAGGAGTCTCATACTATTACTTATTATCACTCCATTAGGTCATGGATTCACTGATGGTAGTGGTCACTTCATCATTTTCCCTCATGAAAATACTTGATGATTCTCCTCTCTATGGTCTTCAGTCATGATTCACGTTCACTCTGCAGTTCATTTTATTAGGTCATAGGGTTGGTCTCATTAGGTTTTAGGCTTCCACCATAGTCAAATTGATGGGAAAAATGTCAATAAGTATCAGCAAGGACATGAGGATGCCAAATAAACTCAAAACACAGTATCTGGAAAAGTCAAAGAGTTATTCTCTCAGCTTAATGTAATTTTCATCTCAAAACATGTTTTGAGGTGTAAACAGAATACTTTGTTTTTATTATCATCTTTTATGTAATTTTATGTCTCCATATGTAATAATTTTAGCTTCAGAAGCTACTATCTCCATAAAGCCATTGTTAGTCCTTTGTAGCCTGTCACCAGGGGTCAAAGGGGCTTTTTCTCTCCCTAGTTTTCAAAGATGTTATTCACATGATCTTTACTGCAAAACATGTTGTAAATATGTCCATTAGAAGGAGCTCAGAAAGAGCTTTCCAATGGTATATCACACTCCCAAAATCTCTGGATTTCAAAATATGCCTAAGTGAATAAAAGGCCCCAAAAGCATAACTCTGCCCCTTTTTCATTTGGCCCTTTAACTTTAGATTTTTGCCTTTTTATATGATTTTTTGCCTTTATTGCAAAAGTCTATTTTACTTTTTGAAATTTTCACACCCTATAAAACCTCGATACGGTGGCCCTTCGCCGATGTGATGCCATCGCACCATTGCATCGCAACTTCGCACCAATCCTTCAACGCTTTGACTCCCGCTTGCCCCATTTCCACCGATGTGATTATCACATATCGCATATCGACCATTCCCGCAGTGTTTAAACCCGCCATATCGTCTTCTGCCAATGCGATATTGTTGCACCATTACATCGTGTGATTGCTTCCACCATGCATTACACCCTATCCCCTTCCGATTTGTGATTGCGATTTCCCCGGCCCCACCAAAGCTTTCTGCCCTTTCCAAAGAAAAGGGGCTTTTCCCTGTGTTAAAGCACTATTTTCATTTTTATTTGTTTTAAATGGATTTTTCCCCCATCACCCTCGCTCATCTCTCATTGCTTCAGCAACCCTCGTTTCTCATCACATCGGTTTATCCCCTATCACTTATCCATCGGCCCATCCTCCATCGCTCATCGCTTATCGCAATTTCCTCTGCCATGAGTCTTTCCGCTCCTCCTTCCGATTTGCGATTGCGATTTTGGGCCCACCATCAGTCCTTTTCTATTTTTAATACAAAATGGTTTTTCTCCATTAAAAGAGGCAATTCGATTTTTATTTGGTTTAAAGGGGTTTTTCGTCAAGTTAAAGGAAAAAGATATTTTGTTAAGGTCGTGAGCCAATTATGAACAGAAAACGATAAATGAGGGGGCAAGGTCTCCAGATTTTCTTTCTTCCCATCTGTTGGAGTAAATGTAACAGAAAATCTTCCAGATGATCTAAATATATTATTTCCTCTCTTTCAGAGGCATACTTTTTGTTTCTTTTCTATCTTCAGATTTTGGTTTCAGGGCAGGTGAACAGTTCGTCTTTCTAAATATTCGCCCCCTGAAAGCTTATCTATTTAATGTAATTTTTGAGTCATTTTTAAGTGTCGAAAAAATATCAGAATCACTGGGACACTCTAAGTTTCATTGTACATATTTGTAACCATTTTGGCAGGGAATTAATAAAGACTTGCAGCAATTTTTTATGGGAACCCTGTGGTATGGAATTTTAATACAGTCTCTTCTTTTGTAATCATCTATTAAATGTTATGTATGCCATTCATTCATTCCATTATTTCTGTTGAATTTTTTCAAGTTAGATAGGTAGAATCCATTGTTACAGTGCTCTGCCTTGGGAAAATCATTCAATATTTTATGTTTTCTGTTGTTTGAGAAGGATCCATCTCACATGCCCTCCTTAGCTCCTCACCAATCTTAAACACTTAACCATCATTAAAACAATTTTTTTAAATTCCATGCCTACCTTTCCCCATAGAATACCCTGTATCTCTGATTTAATTCCCCAGATTTAAACTGCCCAACTCCATCTGATCCAACAAAACCTAGAAAATTTATAAAAATATTTCAAGCTACTATACCTAGCCTAAAATCATTTTTGTAGACGTATTTCATTGAGATTATTTACGGAGAGAGCCCTCTCCCTGCCTTGTAGGGCTAGCTACAAGGTTGAGCGTGGTTTGTAGTTACCCTAGTTTTCCTTCCTTTAGTCTGAGGTCAAATTAGGCGATAACAAGTCTCAATTTTTAGATGGTCTTTTTTGGAGGATTTATAAGATAGCATTTTTAGAACAATGTAACGCCTCAATTCCTACTCGAGGGAATAGTTTTGGATCATAGTTTATAATTTTGTTACTTGCTCCAGTGTTTATTAATCTTGACCAACGGAAAGTGCTTGTTAAGGTTGTGCAATTTTTCCTCCATCATAGATAGATATATTTTTAGTTTGGTTATAAAAAATAAAAACCACATTTTTGTTCTAGATTTTTTTTTGTAAGCTTGGCAAGACCTTTTTCATTCATTTTCATCAAAATTTGGTAGGTTACATCCATGTCCATATGATTAGGTGGCCTCAACCTACCCATTGGAAAACTAGTTTTGTTGGCCACCTTACCTCATTATAAGCCATCCAAAAATAAAAGAGTTCAATATTGTCTATAATAGCTATATATGTATGATTATCCTTAATTATCCTAGTGACTAGATAACTAAGACATAATATCAAAGTGTGTAGAGCCTTCATCTATATAGAGCAAAAATTAAAAGCCAAACTATGAAAATCATGCTACTACTCATCAAACAAGTCCCAGGGTGTTGCATCTTTCGCATTAGAACCTAGCAATTATGTCTGAGGGAGACATGGAATATGATTGTTTATGTGGATGAGGTGGGCATTCTGTTGCTAAATGTAGAATTGTATGAGCTAAAATTCATTATGAATTTCCTAAAGTTTGGGATCAGTCTATCAGGGACCAGTTGAAGGAGTCGCCAAGGCTTTAGCCACAGTATTTTTCATCAACCAAGAAATTTAAATAGTTCGTTTGTATTTAGAGGACCAGCCTCTGGAATGTACAGGGTCTGGCAACAGGTCTCGTCATTCCTCCACATCCAAATCCATGCTTGTTACTTGTTTATTTGAATTTTCTTCCCACCCAGAGATTAATTGTCAGATCTGAGGTTATGTTTCGATCTGATTGGCCTGAGCAACTTCTTGAATAAGGCCAGAGGTGGATTTATAACCCCATCCCCTAGTTGGACATGGTTGGGATTGGTTTCCTCCCCAACTCTAACCAACACTCCAATTCCTTACTTGACCTCCCCTTGTCAAAGTGTCTCTGTCAAAGGATGGACGAGCCATACTGGAACTCTACCAACCACGAAGATGAAAGGAAAACCTGAAATCAAATTCTAAGACCTCTAGCTCGAAGCGACAAATTAGCGTAGGGTCCTGGAACAAACACTGATACTTCAAACTTGTATAATTTCCACAGTATAATACCACATAATTGTAAGTGTTAAGGCGATAAACCATATTTTTTCCAAATATTATGAGTTGGGTATGACAAGACAGGCCGAACACAACAACCCATGGCTCCCCGAGCCTTCTTGAAGCAAAACCCAGAATCTATTCTAGTGAATCCTTTCTCAGGATACCCATCTTCTTAAAGGGAAACAATTACATCGAAAAAACTAGAGAATGGACAAAATCACCCATGAAGGTTGTGCATACCAATTCCAATACTCAGACCCCAAATACATGCACATCATAGAAAGAAAAATTCCATAACAGACAGAGGCAATTATATTATATTCAGACAACCCATCAGAGAAAACAATTCTTTCCTCCCAAATTTCATGGAAGCTTTCCTTTCTAATCCAAGACAGCGTCTCAAAGACTCATCTCCAGCGAAGTATCAGATATAATTGAATAGCAGGGATAAGGGCATGAGAAAAACACACCGAGTGAACATACCTGCAGTCATCGTCCATAGGGAAGAGGGTAAGGTCGTCTTCACTTAGATGGCGGACCTCTGGAGGTACCTTTGCATGCGACCCAAAGATCACAAGCAGAACTATAAAAATACCAATAACAATACCTAGAAACCGAACTGAGCTAATAGCATAAAATCCCTGCAAGGAGATGTCTCGTCGACCTCTCCAGTCACCATTGATGTCAACCATACGTGTTTCCACTTTGTGGCTGAAGGTGAGTGTGTGAGGGTCGTAAAACAACCACCCACCGTCCTTTCTCATTGAATTTCTATCCATGGAATAGATTTTGATAGTGCAAAGTTGTGTTCTCGCACCCCGATTGGGGACTTTTTGTTTTAGAAATTTTGAAAAACACCATTTTTCTTAAAAATTAAGGAAACAATATTAAAAAAATACTTAAAAAAAAGAGAGAGAGAGAAATTTAAATTTACCTTTAAAAATCCCAAAAATAAAATTGAAAATAATAACAAAAAAATGAATTTAAAAATTTAAATACTAGCGAACATTAATCATCATCACCATGATAAAATATATAATAAAAATAAATAAGTATGAGGGGTTTTCGCAGTGCATTATATTAGATATAATTTTTGGGATTCAACTGCGTTAAGCAAGTCATTCATCTATGACAATTTCCATGAGAGGTAGTCATAACTGACTAATTTCTCACAATTTTTGAATAGTCCGCTTAGCACTCATTGCTTCAGGTGATGCTCACAGGGGTGAAGAAGTGGGATTGAAACTAGTGAAATGAATCACATAGCATCAATCATCACTTCTGGGGCTTGCACCCAGTAACTAGGACTTCCCAGGAGGTCACCCATCCCAGAATTCCTCTGGCTCAAGCGTGCTTAACTGTGGAGTTTTCCCCACAATCAAGCCCACTTAGCTTGCTACCCGATTTGAAAAACCTTAGCAAGTATTACGCCTTATGAACCATTCAAGTAGAGCTCCCTTTACTCTTTGTATTTTTAAGTATGAGGAGTTTTTGCAGTGCATTATATTAGATATCATTTTTGGGATTCAACTGCATTAAGTAAGTCATTCATCTATGACCATTTCCATGAGAGGTAGTCATAACTGACTAATTTTTCACAATTTTGAACAGTCCACTTATCACTCATTGCATCGGGTGATGCTCATGGGGGTGAAGAAGTGGGATTGAAAATAGTAAAATGAATCACATAGCATCAATCATCACTTCTGGGGCTTTCACCCGGTAACCAGGACTTCTCAAGAGGTCACCCATCCCATAACTCCTCTGGCTCAAGCACGCTTAACTGTGGAGTTTTCCCCACAATCAAGCCCACTTATCTTGCTACCCCATTTGCAAAACCTTAGCAAGTATTGTGCCTCATGAACCATTCAAGTAGAGCTCCCTTTACTCTTTGTATTTTTAATTATGAGGGGTTTTCGCAGCGCATTATTATAGATATCATTTTGGGATTCAACTGCGTTAAGTAAGCCATTCATCTATGACCATTTCCATGAAAGGTAGTCGTAACTAACTAATTTCTCATAATTTTTGAATAGTCCACTTAGCACTCATTGCATCGGGTGATGCTCACAGGGGTGAAGAAGTGGGATTTAAACTAGTGAAATGAATCACATAGTGTCAATCATCACTTCCGGGGCTTCCACCCGATAACCAAGACTTCCTGGGAGGTCACCCATCCCAGAACTCCTTTGGCTCAAGCACGCTTAACTCTGGAGTTTTCCCCACAATCAAGCCCACTTATCTTGCTACCCCATTTGCAAAACCTTAGCAGGTATTGCGCCTCATGAACCATTCAATTAGAGCTCCATTTACTCTTTGTATTTTTAAGTATGAGGGGTTTTCACAATGCATTGCATCAGATATTATTTTTGGGATTCAACTGCGTTAAGTAAGTCATTCATCTATGACCATTTCCATGATAGGTAGTCGTAACAGACTAATTTCTCACGATTTTTGAATAGTCCACTTAGCACTCATTGCATCAGGTGATGCTCACAGGGGTGAAGAAGTGGGATTGAAACTAGTGAAATGAATCACATAGCGTCAATCATCACTTTCGGGGCTTGCACCCGGTAACCAGGACTTCCCTGGAGGTCACCCATTCCAAAACTCCTCTGGCTCAAGCGCGCTTGATTGTGGGGATAACTCCACAGTTAAGTGCGTTTGAGCCAGAGGAGTTCTAGGATGGGTGACCTCTCGGAGAATCCCAGCAGTTAGGAGTGGGCAACAGAGTGGCGATCGTGTGATTCATCCGGTGCATTCAATCCACTTCTTCACCACCATCCACCCTAATACAATGAGTGCTAAGTGAGTGTCAAATACGTGAAAGTACGACTACCTCATGGAAATGGTCATAGATAATGAAGAATCCCAAAGCTGATATCTAATATAATCTGTATGAAAAAGCCCTCATACTTAAAAATACAAGTAAAAAACCATTCATGAACTGTCTGCTAAGGTGTGTCCCAAATGGGATTAGCAAACTAGTGGAGTTGATTGTGGGAAACTCCAGGTCCGCAGCAGCGAGTGCAGGATGGGTGACCTCTGGGAATCTGAGATTCTGGTGCGAGCCCAGTGATGATTGACGTTATGTGATTCATTTCACTAGTTTCGGTCACTTCACTATGGGCGTCACCCCCGTCTGAAACTATTTAAAAAAATGGGTGGAAAATTAGTGAGTTATGACTATCTCTCATGGAAATGGTCATAGATGAATGACTTACTTAACGCATTTGAATCCCAAAAATGATATCTAATATAATGCATTGTGAAAACCCCTCATACTTAAAAATACAAAAAATGAGTGGTTTACAAAGGCACAATACTGGGAGAAAATGGGGTAATAAAGCCCCGGAAGTGATGATTGACGCTATGTGATTCATTTCACTAGTTTCAATCCCACTTCTTCACCCCTGTGAGCATCACCCGATGCAATGAGTGCTAAGTGGACTATTCAAAAATCGTGAGAAATTGGTCATTTACGACTACCTCTTATGGAAATGGTCATAGATGAATGACTTACTTAACGCATTTGAATCCCAAAATTGATATCTAAAATTAAATAATATTATAAAATATATATATAATTAACAAAAAAAAAAAAAAAAACCCACCTTAAATAATTATAAAAAATAGAAAAAAAATCCAAATATTAGCAATTTTTTGTTGAGACAATGCTAAGCATCAGGCCTAGTGCACTCCACCAACCTGTAGCCAACATATAGCCTTGTGCGTCGTTGTCTACTAGTTGTAATCCGATGGAGTGCGTTGGGCGCTAATAGCCAACATCGCCTCCATACATGATGGGTCACTCAATCGTATACCGAGACATCGTCCCTCTACCCCATACATGAATTTTGGTTTTAATTTGGTATATAGGGTCACTTGATCATATACCAGACATCATCCCTCTACCCCATACACGATTTTTGGTTTATATATATACCTTTTAAAAAATGTTCTTTTTTAATTAAAAAATTAGTATAAGTTTTTTATTTTTTTGGCTTTTCATTTTATTTTTTATTTTTTAACTTTGTTTGTTTTATTAATTTTTTGGAAATATATTTTTTAATTAATTTTATATATATATATATATATATATATATATATATATATATATATATATATATATATATATATATTAAATTAATGTATTTGTGCATGCATATTTCTAGAGCCTGTAATCATGTTGATAAGTTTCTAGATATATGTTGTGGCCAGGTTTAATGATGTTCTACATTTTGAGCGGTCTCAACACCCATCATCAACAACTCAAGAAAAGCTTAATGGATCATAAAATACTGTTGGGATGATTATAAAGGAAGGATTAACTAGTTGAACGTTGATATGAACGTTATAGGGAGAAAGGAATAAGTGAAAATTAACCCATATTTTATGGAAAGATCGAAAAATATTTTTTTATTGTAAGAGATTTAAGAATAGAATAATAATAAATTATTTTTGAAAAAATATATGCTTGACCAAATTTGAAGAAAAATAATTTGGCCAAAATATTATCGATAATAATAATGAAATGACAATAAAATATAATGTTCATAGAATTATTATAAACTATAAATGATATAAATTGTTTACTTATGACTTGATTAATTGAGTTAAATCAATTAAAATTGAATAAAGATAAAAGGTTTAATAAAAACAATGGTTACAAGGGTTAATAAAATAAAATAATTAAAAGCGGGGTTAAGCATTTGAAGTGGGGGGCCTGGAAAGTCCCTTGTGACTCGGCTATACTTTGTCAAAGAGGGAGGCCCAAAATGGGGGTGGGCCATCGAGGTCAGGGTGCTACCCACCCAGTTGCTCAACTCGACGAGGATGAAGGAGTGGTGTAGTCGCAAGAGGCATCCCCCTTTGACTCTTTGTAGGCCCAAATTTGAGTAGTGACAGTGGCAGTGGAGAAATTGGAAAAAGATAGGAACAATGACCATAATGAGGTTATCATTTTTCTGCAGGATATACAACACAATCAATGGCAAATCTTGGATCGATGAATCTCCCTTCGTAGCGGCCAAAGGTGACTTCAAGGGCGGATGGATGATTTCAAAGAGAGAATGGATCACATGGAATCACACGTGCATCAAGAATTTCGCGCCCTGGAGGTGGAGAACCTGAAAACCCAGATCTAGGTAACATGGTTGGTTAACTATGATTTTGGGACACTTTTTGCTTTTTGGACAATTATGGTCCCTTTGGGCTTTTAATGGCTATTATCCATGTTTTTTTGTTTGTACTTAAGGTCCAATAATCCATTAGGATTGAGGTATCAGATATTTTTAAATGGTGCAATCCACGATGTAATCTTCTTATGAATTAATAGAAAAAGTTGATTCACAAAAAATAATAAATAATAATAATATGAGAATAAAGGTTAATAATAATAATAATATGATAATAAACTATAAATTGTGATTTAAGACTTGATTAATTAAATTGAATAAAGATAAAAGGTAAAATAAATGGTAAGAAATAAAATAAGTTGTCAGGAATGATAATGACATTGATTATAAAGATATGAAAAAGAGAGGTGATATTGCATCACTACTTTTGTATTTTTGGGGTGTTTTTTCATGTCTTTAGTAATCATGATATTTGGTTCTTAATACCATGGTTGAAGAATGTTGTAAGTTTAACACTAAAATGAAAAAAGGGTGATGTTGCATCACCACCTTTGCATTTTTTTTTCATGTTTTTACGCAAAATAAGGGATTTTAGGGCTAGAGTTCTTATTTATAGTTCACAATTCTCATTGAGTTGGTGACTTTGTTATACCTCCATTGGCTATCATAATTTGAAATTTATGTATGGAATGGGCATAACATTGGATTACTTTAGCCACTCTTTGATTGATAAAATTGTGGGTGTTTCCATTTTCATTCAAAATAATTATCTTGCAGTTCTTGTTGTAGCTAATCAACCTCAAACTTTGTGGTGCAAAAAAACTAGATAAGGCATAGAAAGAAATTTGAGTTTCTCACGTGAAGCTTGAAAGGTTATTCCTTCTTGATGATGGGGGAGTTGCTTTCACGTTCTAGGTTGGTAGTGTCTTCAATTAGGATGTCATCATAGTGATCTTGAGGGGATATATTGATTTAAAATAATCTATATTTTTTTCATTTGTGCCCTTTGAAATAATTCTCGTCACAATTATGACAACGCTTTAGGAATTGGTATTTTTCCATCACTTACAAGAATAACTTTTGGATTTTTAAAGGTTGAGTGGTGGAGGGACTAGGGATGGTCATAAAAGGAGTACAAGGGAAAGAGGTTAATGAGGCTATTTTTCTTTGTGCATTTATAACCATTTCATCTTCTTTATCTCTCTCACAGGACTCCAACTAAGTAATTGGGCATTACATCATGACTTGTGATCTAATTTCCTTTGTAATGACATTAATGAAACAACTTTAACAAGTGAATAGGATGGACCCTCTATGCCATAGATTAATTTCTCAAAGGGTACAATAAAGGCAATAACTATGCATAGTTTTAGCATAATTTGCCAATTGTCCTGGATAATGAGGGTTTATTTCAAAATGGACATAAATGGACTTAAGAAACTAACTCCGAGCAATAAAGTCGACACGAGATTTCATATACTATTGCTACCATTGCCAATGTTCTAATCCCAAATGCAAGACACTCACTTTGAGTTTCATCATGTTATCAATCATTCTATATTGGAAAGAGAAAATGTTACATTTGAGTGACCTAACTAAATGGATCAAAACCAATAAATATTTTCATGGAGATTTTTGAAAAGTGATGCCATGAATTATGATTATGAGAGGGTGTGTGATGACTATGGTGATTTGAAAATAATGTGGTAGGGTGAAACTCTTCATTTTCTAAATATTCCCTTATGGGTGCATCCATATGGTGTTATGGTCCCATTTCCTTTCTAGATGCAAGTAGCAAGCCTAGATAGTCCTTATACTCAACAAATTATTGGGAAATGTGTTGGGTAATCTAGTTGGTAACCTACTAGGGGAGTTCAACGCCCTCTTTGTCAATATTTTCCTCCACCTAATAAAATTAGTTAATAAGCCTCTAGTACATGGTTTGTAGGTCCTTGATTTCACCTTCATTAATTTCATGTTGTGAGTACATGCTATGGACAATGAAAAATCTCACCAAAATTTTATCCTTGAATTGTTTCAATACAATTAGGGGCCTAAGAAGAGTCTTTGAGAGATATTACCAATAATCGTATCGTGCATCCACCCAAAAAATGGTTACCAAAGAAGTGTACCCCAATGATCAACATGATGCAAGGAATATTTTGAGATAGGTCTCCCACAATGGTTTTGACATGACCTATATTTTGAGATAGGGACACAATTGAGTATTATTACATGGATGGAAATCTAACATTCCTTTTGGACACAAAGATGTAGGAATTTTGCGAACGGGCTATAGAGGTTATGGTTTTTAGGATCCTAAGGACAAAATAATTTCAAGTGTTATAGCTCTATGATATATCTAGGGGTTTTTTACAACAATACTTGATTTCATATTTCATGGTATCAACTAAGGAAGATACACCATACCGTTAGTCATAATACTTGATTCCCTAGTACACAAGAGTAATATCCTTGAGTGCCATTCTTGGTGTAATATAGTGACATGACGAACATAGGCTTACATAAAATTAGTTGTAGGTGCACTTAGAGGACTTCCAATATACCTTAGGGTACATGAATATAATTATGTACATAAGTGCTCTGGTGCGATATTACTCAAAGGTGTACCAACAAAGGTTACAAGAGTGTACAACTAGGTGACACCACTTGTATTTTTCTAAGTATATTCTTCCCCAACCATAGATTTAACCATTGAATGGAAGATCTTTGTTTTATTGAAATACAATGCAGTATGTTTATAGCTTAAAAGAATTCTGCTAGAATCTAGAAATTTTCTAGCTCAATAAAAGCTTTAGTACCACTTGTAGTGATCCTCAATCCTTAGATTTGGATGATAAACAAGGTATTTAGCGTTTAAATGCAGAAAAATAGATACAAGAAACATATCATATGAAATATGTGAACAAGCCCTTCTATTAATAATAATCAAGAAATGAAACAATATTTTCTTGCCTCTTAAGCTACATAAACCTCTCACTGAGTAGAGCTCATATTATAACAATATTTGATACAAATATTTAATACCCTCCTGGTTATTTAAATATGAAAAACTCTAACTAATTTTTTGGTTCCATAATTAATGAATATCAAATAAGTGGTGGGCCTTATTTGAAAGAGATGGTCATTTTACATTAGTAAATTACCTGCTAGCTATCTAATGGGCCTTATTCAAGGAAGATGTTTGCACACAATAATTGACTAACTCCTAAATACCCTAAAGTAGGGAGGTTAGCAGAGGACCTTCACATAAAATATGTTGAATCCATTTTTACATTAAAAACAACAATTTCATTTATCCAAAGTTTCAATTTTGGTCAACATTGCTTAGATGGATTCTAGTAATTGAAAATTGAAAAAGGTTGAAAATGTAAAATGTTTATCCTTCTTCATTTTTTATGAGCTTGAATAGTTCACTTAACACATAATGCATTGGGTGTTGTTCACTATGGTGAAGCAATAGGATCGAAATTTGTGATATGGAGCACATAAAAGCAATCCTCACTTTCAAGACTTGCACCCAATAACTAGGACTTGTAAAGAAGGTCATCCACCTTCATCTACCTATGGCTCACACACTCTTAACTATTAATTTCTTTTTTTTCCACGATCAAGTATGCTTAGCTTACTACCCTATTTTCAAAACTTGATCAAGCATTATGCCTTATTAACCATCTATTCAAAATTATCTTCTTTTTTTATTTATGTATGTTATAAAAAACATGTAAGAAAGTCTTTTATACATATGTTTCTTTTAATTAAAAGAAGAAAATGTTGTTATAGTCCTATTATATACCTTAAAACTTTGTATGTTATACATATATAACCATCGAAGAAGATGTCAATCAAGAGTTATAATGCTTAGGCTCCATATCTATTGCAAATAACTAAAATCTCATATACAATTTTGCTTCCAAACACATATTCAAACAATATTATAACCAAGATAGATGACATCATAGAAAAGAGACTCCATTTTAATTAATTTAAGCATTGAATATAATCAATTTGTTTGGTTAAAATAAATTTCAAAAATTCATTTGTATTGTTAATTTATACAATATATTGTTATATTTTTAATTTATTTCTATGTAATATGTTTCCATGGGAAACCTATAGGTCCTTCTCCTCATTTCAAGGATGGTACCTATTGTAAATTGGATTCACTTGAAAATTAAAATTTAATAATATGTGTTTTTTTTTTATGATTTGAATATGTTCTAACATTCAAGAATATCAAAAATTTTAATTAATTGTATGGATTATTTAGAATTTAAGCATCTATTTTGATCCATATTTTATGATTTTTTGTAAGTAAAATTCCTATTCATTTTCAAAAGGAGATACATGAGAGGAAAAACGCAGGTAGTCTCACCCTGTCCAGGTTTTTTGACTACCGTCGAAAGCATATGAGAATGAAACATAAAAACAAAGAGAGACATAGTCCACAACTTCAAAGGCCATAGGCACTAGTAAATAGATAGAACATATAAAACACTTGTATCCATGCCAGTCGTTAGAAGCGATGGAGGTTGGGTTGTACAGGGTTGTTTCAGGAGGCGGTGGAGGACGAAAGGAGCATTGTACATGATCCTCGAAATGGGCCATCCAGGCCTCCAACTTCTCAACCTTCTCTAATAACAAATTCTGGTCATGCTAGCCACCATGACACACTCATGGACATGGCACTGGAAGTAATGCATTTTATTCATAGTTATGATTAATTAAGTATGCTCCTCCTGTCAAACCTGCTCTGAAGTCTCAAGACGCTCCAAAATTGACTGAATCATGTCTTGAAAACACTCTACACAACATACTTGTTGTTGATCGTGACCACCCTGACGCACCAACACACGACGCCCAAAACCACCACGGTGAGTCGAACCCCCTCGTTGTAGAACAGGCGAAGAGAGGAAACCACAACCCACCATTGAGCCATCGCACCTACCACCTCGAGATGTTGGCCCCGCACGTCTAGAATGCCCCGATAGACCACCACCTCTGTGCCCCGAAGCCACACGACTCGACCCACCTCTAGTTAGAACTCCCTGGCCCACGCCACCACTGCCACTGACTAGCTCAACCCGAGACCGGGACTTGGTAGTGCCTGAATTTCTTGAATTTCATAGCACCTTAGCGAAGAAACTCCTCGAGCGAGGAAATTGCCGCATAATTGGATACCCTACACCACCATAGTGAACCAAAGACCACCCACCCAATACCTCTTGAGCAACCCATGCAGAAGGAGATACCACCAGCCTCGACTTAACCTCCACTCCCTTCAATGATGAGAACCCACAACTCACGAAACTAACGCCCACCACGAACTAGAAACAGTCGCCCCCCTAAAGTGGCCTCTGAGAAGTCCAACGAACCAAAGCCTGAGAATGGTGTGCCAATGGCTCCACCCAGCAGCCAAAGAACCTGTAAATGGATCAAATAGGAACACTTCAATTTTCCCACTCTAGCAAAGGCAAATTCCAACCCAGTTTGGACTAAAACCACTCAAAACAAAACAAAATCAACAACAAACCACCCCAATCAGACAACCATACCCTGATTTCCTTGTAGACTCACATTAACATAGCCCAATTCGGAAATTAATAGCAACCCACACCCAAAAGTTGGGTCAGAAACTCCTACGACAATGTCGACCCCTCATCTGACCTAGAGAACCTTTTTAATTCCTCCCTCTTCCCAAAACACCCAAACCACAGACCCCAAAAATCTCAAAGACACAAAATTATCATTAAACATCCCATCCACTCTCCATAATGTTCAGATGCTCGCCACCCCCTACGAGACCCAAGGTGATTTGAGACTTCCCATGCCAGAAATAACTATCCCTCATACTTAAGGTTTTATGGGAGGGTCGTGAGGCCACATGCTCAGCATGGACGCCCACGTGTTCCCTCAGGAATGCAATCCTCTCTATCTCCTACCCCCATCGGGCAGGCCTCCTCCAAGGCCACAAACCTATTGAGGTCCTCCATGGTTGCATCCTGCAAGCATGAGGGCCAGCCCCTAATGAGTTCCTGGTCCTGATGATCACAACCCCAGTTTGCAATATTGTCTGCCACCTTATTTCCCTCATGGTCAACATGCTCCGTAATTACATATTCAAAAGAAGAGATCCTTGGGAGAATATGTTCACTGATGAATTCCAGCCTCCAACTCTTAATCACCTAGTCCAGAGAGGACCCATTTATCAATTTTTGTAGCATGGTGATTTCTATTTGAGAATCCCCCATGACCTGCAACTTGTAATCCTTTTTCCAATACTACCAGAAACTCTGCAACATTATTGGTTGTGTTGCCACATGAGGCTGCATAAATTTTCACGGCTTTTCCTTTGTCGTTCCAGAGTACTCCACCAAGGCCAGCTGGACCCATATTACCATTAGTGGATCTGTAAAAGTTCAATTTGAGGATGCCCCATGGCAGGAAACTGAAAGCATTGGGGGAGCAAAATTTAAGTGCACTTGGGCTTGTGAGCCCAGAGTTGGAGACGTTCGGGTTAAGGTCTAGCATGAGCAAGATTTCTCATTCCTTATATGTCGCCTTCCAATCTTCATCCAACCAGCGGAATATTAAAATAATTTCCTTAATGTTTCTCATCACCATTTTCCAGACCTGGTTAGTATGGATGCTCTCTAAGTGTAATATTTCCTTGTTCCTTGTTTTCCAAATGTTCCAGAGGAAAAATCCCTGTGAAATGAACCATGCTCTATTGATAATGGGTTTTCTAAAGAGCATCCAGCGCGATTTCTCTAAATATTCCTTCAAAATATTATCTGACTGATCACTTACCCCGAATAGTGTAGCATGTCGGTCCCAAATCTACCGAGATTTGGAACAAAATTTCAGAAGTGATCGGTCAATTCCTCCTCTCTGGTGCATAAGCGGCAACGAAAGTGTTACACAATAATTTTTCACCCTGTTCACTTCCTGTCCCTGATCCTGAAGTGACCTAAGATGAAAAATATGCAGTATATCCACCATGGAGAATACATCAAGATATCCCTTGAAGACCAACAAAAATTTTTCTTGAATATTTTCTATAGAAGCTCAGCTTAAAACCTAAATGGTTGGGTCAATTATCTTTGCTAGTTGCCTTCCCGTGTTGATGGCATGTTGCAAAAATTTGACCTAGTGCTACCAACGTGCTTTTTGATAGGAAAAAGCGCGTTGAACCTCTTCTAGCAGTGTTTCCTCAAATGGAGGAGAAGCTTTGTGCACTAGAAGTTTCCATCATAGCGAGTTGGATATGATTTGATTTAGATATGCTTGAGCTCTCTCATTTGGAGCTCTTGATATTATCATTAGGGGATTTTCTCTTGAGAAGTGGGCCTTCCTCCTTCTTTTATGGAACCCTAACTTCCTCTCCCTACCTATAAATGAATCCCATCCTTCCACTACTAATTGGTCTTGCCTGGTCATTGATCCTTTTCATCCCTCTACTGTGATTATGCCCGAATTACCACTTGGGAGAAGGATTGCTTGAAGAGCCCTGGTTTGAACTTTTACATCACCAAAGGGAGGTCTCCAACATCAAGGCTACAATTTTATGCTTCCTTTTTCTATAATTAATAATACACATGATTTTTCACTTTCCATATTTGTGTAGATATCTATGCAATTAGCATAATACTCCTTAATCGGTTAGGTAGTTTGTCGCTGATGTATGTTATGTGTCTTTTCATGTTTCTTTTTTTCATCTCTTGATTTCTTACACGTATTCGAATGCCACAAGCAACAAGGAGCGATCTTGAAGGATCGTATAATCAAGGCCTTCACCAAAGGACTGGACAATAGCATCAATAAGAGGTAGGTTCTTCCTCTTCTTCTTTCATTTTGAATACAAGCCATGAAAGGGTTCATTAGTTGGTCTCATGCGTTACTGAATACTTCTAGGGCTAGAGAGATTGCATCTGTCCACAGAGAGGATTGTCTTCACACAAAAATTGGCGACTCCATTGGGGAGATATAGCCTCTTTGCTCCTTTTCTGATTTGGTTTTTTAATTAGTTCGAACAATCGTCAAGATATGAGTCTGTTTAGTTCTCTATAGGTTTTCATAGTGCTTGATATTTGCTTTAGGGTGTCAAGTCTAGTTTGGTTGTTGAAATTATTTTTATTGATTTCTTTTATTTCTGACCTAGTGCATTTTTTGTCCCTACAGAAGTGCCGACAACGTTGTTTTATATAAAATATTCGCATTAATCTACCTTTCAGTATGAGTTTTCCTGTCACAAGCACGTTGATCCCAAAGATTATAAAACTTTAGGGTTTCCCTTCAGTTTCCAGTGTGTCTTGGCCTCTGAGGTGTATTTCTAGTCTGATATGATCTGGTACCACTGTGTTTATCTTGATTCCTTGTGTGAGTGATAAATTTGTCTCTTTGACCTCGTTTGTGTTTGAGTGAAGTTTGATTGCTTATGTGTGTCATCAAGAGATTGGTTGGCTCTGTCTAAGGGCTTTGCTACAATCATTCAAAATACTATTTCATATTACTTTTCGCTTGTATTTGAGAAGTTTCTTTCATTTTCACTGAATCATTATTGCACTTCGAAATCACCTTTGGTTGACTATCGAATATAGATCACGATTGTTTTATTTGTGAGCTTGAGAGTGTATGTTTGTTTTTATTTCCCATTTCGAAAGAGAAAAAGTGAAAGTCGTTTTCATTTAGAACTTTTGAATTGTTTTGTTCTTCCTTCATTTTGAAAAGAAAAAGTGAAATTCATTTTCATTCAAGTACTTTTGGAACAATTTGTTTTCCATTCGAAAAAGAGAAAGTGAAAGGAAATTTCATTTCAATTCTTTGTCCATTTGGTTAGTTTTGCTTTGATTGGTTCATTAATTGCATTAGTTTGCATTTGAGCATCCAAAGTTAATATATATATATATATATGTGTGTGTGTGTGTATGTGTGTGTGTGTGTGTGTGTGTGTGTTTAGTGCATCTTAGTGAAGAAGGAAGTGATTTCATTTTCAGTAACATTGAATTTGAGATAGTGAAAGTGAATTCGTTTTAGAGTTGCATTTCAGTAATTTTGAGCTAGCTAGGGAGCATCATTGCTTGTTGCATTCTTGTTTTCACTTTCTCCCTCATTAGTTTAGAGTTCATCGAAATGAAATTAATTCTTTTTTGTGTTTAGCTGCATTCCAGGGATTCAAATGACATCATTATTGAGCCTAAAAGTGAAACATAATCAAATATCAACTTTAAAATTTACTCAATTAACTTTAAGGAGCATTTGGAATTAACGCAAACATTTAGAGGTCTAGGCTAGAGAGTTTCTTCGGCATCATTAAGCGTAGCAGCTGTCACTAATAGCCTATGTTGCACCTCGGGGGTGATATCTCGTCCCATGTACGGAAGTATATAGGACTATGCTCCACGTATGGTAAGTATATGGGGACGCTCTCTTCAAACAGTTACACATTAGAAAACGCTACTACGGACTGAGCTCCCATGTATTGTCAACTATATTTTGGGAGACCCCACTAGGTTTCAAACCTGCCATATGTAACCGAGTCAGCCGCCTTGTAGACGTGATACACCGAACATAACATTCGAGGAGATTAGTTGTCATACGTCAAGTCCTTGGTTCGCCAAGGTGTATATTGCAATTCACGGATACTTGGTAAACCCTTTTGCCTAGATTACCTCTTTTGATTTATTTTGTTTAATTCTAAAATTTACTGCGCACAGAATAACATCTTACCCATGCACAACTCCTTAGCAGATATTAGGTTGAGACTAATGGAAAAAGTTCCTGAGTTTACCAATCAAGGAATCCCCATAGATGGGAATCTTGTTCCTTTTCCTTCTTTTGGAATTGTTGGCGCTCCCTATATGGAAACGTTGTTCCTCCTGGGATTAACCATTAGTTTTCCAGTTTAGTTATTTTTGACCCCCATGATTCCAAATTTCCAAGCTGCTTCTCAACGAAGTTCGTTTCCACTTGAACATTTTAAACCTCATGTTGATCCTAAAGTTGACTCCTCGCTTTCTTTTCCTGTTTATTCACCCCATTCTTCCTCTTTGCCTAGTAAAATTCTGGATTCTAGTAACCAGAAAGCTAAGGAGAATAAGAAGAGTAAAAATAAAATGAAGCAAAATAAGCAAGGGGGAAACCAAGCAACCATTTCTTCCAATGCAACTAATGTTGAAAAATCTTCCATTCGGTCCCGCAAAGTCAAATTCCCTTGCAAGTTATGTAAGGGTGACCACCTTCCTAGTGATTTTCTTGGCATTCCCAATATATTATAAGTGCGGTCCAACGGATCACATCAGCCTTTGTCAGCAGCCTCTGGAGATCATGTTGGAGATAAAACATCAACTATTCATAATAAATTCCATGGGAAAAAAGGGGAAAGTCAAATTTCCTTGTAATTTATGTGAAGGGAATCATCCCATTAACCTTTTTCCTTATATGGATGAAGCCTCCAAAGTCTTGAATAACCTTATGAATTCTCAGTGCGACTTTCGGCTAGTTACCAAAAGCTTTTCCGTGGAGAATCCCACTCTCTCTGAAAGTGAATCTCGCAAGTCCATTCCAAAAAAAAACATTGGTTGAGAAAATGGTTGACCTGATTTCACCTTTAGTGGATCATGCTTTTCCCGTAGAGAGTGAACCTCATATCGCTCATGTTCTTCTTGTTTCTTCAGATTCCCATGAATTGGAGGGAAATCATCGCATTCCCATGATACAGGAGATTGATCCTCTTATTTTGGTATCACAAGTGGGAAGTTCTCTCATTCCCTTGGAAACACCGCCAAGTCATGTGGTCACTTCCTTTGATTGGAGTCGACTCACAGGATATTTTCTTCCTTCTTACGTGCCCTTTGAGATCACAACACTGTAGAAATTATACAACATCCATGTATATCTTGGATTCACATGATCTAACAATGTACTAAAGTTAAATACTGAATCGCTTCTACAAATATTTTGCGGAATTAAAAACAACACAATTTCCAATCACATGAAGCAAAGAAGAATAGATCAAAACCACAACACCAGATATTCCCAGGGAAATCTTACTGCTAAAAACCCCACTATCATATATTATGTATATACCATGGGTCATGAAAAAATCTTATACAAAACTCTAATCTAAGAGCTCTGAGTACAATATACAATCGTCTCACACTATCATACAAAATTGGCAAATACATGTGCCAATTTACTGACTCCTGATAGCCTGCCTCCATTGCGCAATCCCTGATGGTCAAAAACCTCTAAATGAATCTGTCTTGCCTACCTTGACTGCACAATACTCATAGGCACATCCAATGTGTGTGTGGTTGCATGTGTGCACCCACTAATGTCACAACTGATATTCAAACTATCCCTTTCACCTACATCTCAACTGGGTCTCCACTAGATCTTACATGCATGTAGTTAACAGTAGTAAATATTCAGCTGCATGTGAGACCCCTGATTGTGAATTAATTTAATATTTAATTCACTGATCTCTCACTAGTGTATCTTCAGTTACAAATAGCACAACTGAATTTAACTCACTTAACTGAGTTAAAATACTTTACAACTCACATAATTACACATCCAACTCTGTTCAACTAGATTCACTCTGACTACAACTAAATTCCACTTAATGCCTGACCAACCTTAGAACTGATTTCCTTCATTCATGGTTTTCAACTTGGATTCATGTTGCAGGATTTACTTTCCCTAGAGTTGGTTGGGATTCCAACCTCCACGAGCGGGCGTACTATTGTGAGAGACTCACGATCATGCACGGTCGAAAACAGAAATAGAGACGAACGAGGTTTGCAGTTCATGATACGTTTGAAGTAGATCCACGTGGAGTTCAAACTCCCTGCAACCGTCCTTCCTCTTTCACCTGAAATACAAGAAGAAACCAGCACAAGGGACAAGTTGTACAGTATATTTCTACTCTATATGTTAGCGAGATTCATATAAAACATTAAATAAATCATCATAAATGCTTGTATAACAAATATTCTTCACACATTAAAGCATACACTAACACGTTTACTTCGGGAACAGCATGATACTTCTGTATTATAAAAATAGTACGTACAAAAGTAAGTGGAGTGATCACCTGATCCTTCCAAGGCCTTCGCAGACCGTCGTCCGGATCCGTCCAGCCCTTGCCTCGCTAAGACTCCTTCCAAATGAGTGCATACGAGATAACATATAAAAGGATGTGTATCTCAAGGAAACAAGGGTTTCCTGAAATGAACTGGGAAAGTGCAGGAGGCACGGGGAATCAGACTTGGATAGGGAACCAACAGAGTATAATAATAATAATTCTCTCTCTCCCTTAGGCCATACATATGAGGTCCTTTTATAGTCCCTCTAAGTAGTTTCAGCAGTTGGAAACAGTTGGCCACGGGCTGGGGTAGTTGAACTACCTGAGTAACTATCAACCCAGCGCGAAATTAGGGATTTTTATATATTTTTTAATCATTAAAATGTCATACGCGGAAAAGTCTAGCTTTACTAGCGTATACACACGGAAAAACACGGGCATAGTCGCGTATGAAGGATTTTCCACTGTTTTTAAGTGAATTTGTCCAAGTCTGTAGGAATGGGTGCCCATAAAGCCATGTAGCAATCATGAATCATGTCAAGGTGAGAAATGATGCTATAACAGATGCCCCCTAATATATGAGGTCAGAAGGGGTACATGATGGCGGAAATGTATTATGCACATAGAAAGAACATGAGGACAAGCGGACTTCCTGATTTTATTTGCAAAAACCAATAGAGAAGAAATCGGAGAGTCTGCTTTCTTGAGCGGGCATACCCATGCTGGTCAAATACATCATATATGAAAGTCATGAATAGAATCTAACATGTATACAATTACTCAGCTGGCTGAAAGTACATGAATGAATCTGTCCCAGGCAGGGCAGGAAGACAGTCTGTATCAATGTCCAAGTATCACATATAGAAAGGCGAGCAAAGATAGTGCAAGTAGATCATACGATCAAATGTTCCGATCTCAAGTACCGGATCATAAGAGGCGGATCAAACGGTACAATCACGCAACTCGGGGATCAACATATAAGATGCTGCTGTGCTGAACTGCAACATATAAGGGTGGACGGCAACACTGGCAGAAACTGAGAGAACTGTCAACAGTGAACCGAG